>SZWC01005753.1:103406-148717 GCA_023375785.1 Penium margaritaceum | reverse complement strand
ACGCACGCACGCACGCACGCACGCACGCACGCACGCACACACACACACACACACACACACACACACAAAGACACAAAAACACACTTGTTCATTGCAACTTCAACTTGCTGCACTCACCCTCTCTCTTGACACACAAATGGCTTTGTTAGAATCAATGACTGCAAAGCAACAAAGCCACAGAAATAGGTTTTCCCAGACACGACTGCACCACACAACACCTCACCGCACCGCACCACAGCGCACTGCAACTGCAATGCAACTGCGATGCAACTGCAGCGGTGTTGAAAAGCAACGACTTGCACACTCGTTGCTCTGAGAGTGCACTCCATCCAACAATCTGCACAAACTTGTGCGTCCTAAACCCGACCACTGCACCGCACATGCCACACGGTTCCGCACGACCGTTTGGCAGCGACAGGATGTGGATTTCGAAGGCGACCAGTTAATCCGCTGACGGAAATCACTCACTGCTTAGACGTTCTGCAACAAGTCGGAAAAAAATATGTATATATGGAACTCACTGGTTCCCGTGCTCGTGTGCGCAAGCCGGGGACCAGTCCCCACTCCGCCAACCGCAGCCGTCGCTGCAGCGGGGCTGCGCGTGCAGCTGCTGACGCGGCTGCCGCCGACAGCGCCATCGCCGCCGCCGATGATGATGCTACTGCCCTCGGTGCTGCCTGTGCTAGTGCTGCTGCTGCTGCTTTCAGTGCCGCTGCCGCCACTGCTTCAGATGTCGCTGCAGCTGCTGCCGCAGCAGCTGCTGTTCTTCGTGCTGCTGCTGCTGCTGCGGGGGGCGCTCGACCTCGGTCTCCTCCTACAACGGCGATGGCTCGAAGGAGAGACAGCGTGCCTCGACGCAGCATGGATAATGCACGAGGGAGAAGAAAGAGCAACGCGCGTGCTGCACGGAGAGGACGGAAGAGTGAGAGGAGAGAGGGAATAAGAGGGCGGAGGAGGTGAGGGAATCTCTCCAAGAATTGAGGATGAGACAGATCGGAGCAAGGAAAAGGCGAGGGGGGAAATGTCGACAGGACTGTGGACGAAATCGAAGGGGGCTAGGCCAGGGACGTGAAAGGTGGGAGAGGGTAGATGATGCGGGTGAGGGAAGCGTAAGATTGGGTGAGGGAAGGAGGTGTGCTGGTCAGCGTCGTGTGCACGCGCAGCGGTGGCAGCGTTGGCCCCATCACAGCAGCGCACTCAGAAAATGGCGAAGCGCGGCAGTGGTACTTCGGGCCCCTTTGGATTAATCAGCGTGGGCCCTCGCTTTTGCAGATCACTGTGACCGCAATGACTCGCAGGAGGGTTGGCTGCCAGTCTAGTCGACCGCGTTCTCTGGAGTAACGGGTCGACCAAAATGCAGGAAAAGGCGTCTTTTTGCGGTGACATCGCAGCAAACCACGGCCAAGAGGTCCGAGTCTGAGTGAAACGAATAGGGCCTTATCTCTATAAAGCAAACGACGTGCCACTCCGCCAGCCACAGGCGTCAGCTTCTTTGGTTGACTGCTAACAAACGAAGTCGAGCACGAAGCATTCATTCGAGCGTGTTCGTTGTACGAGGGAACCCAAAAGATGCCCATTCTGACCCCGACGTCTTGACCTATGACGTAAACCTGCAAGGAGGTTTGAGTTGCATGTATACTAGAAATCCTCAAAAACATACTAGCCATCGATTCCATTACGTTCTCTTGGGAAAAAACACTGGAAATCATGTTTCCGGTGGTTTTCCTTGATTATAGCATGAACTCTCCATCGCGACCCATGTAAGGAACATGTCTTATGATAGTCGACGATTAGAGGACGTTTCATGGCCATTTTTTAACTCAAAACCTAAACCTTACGTGCTTTTCACAGCATCTCCCTTAGGGTAAGACATCATCGTGATACTCATTCATCCAAGGGAGGTTTTGAAACACTAGATTTAAAGAACACTAAGAAATTATCCTTGCATTCTCAATTCCTGGTTTGTCATTTGCATTTCCTTGATATCAAATGACGAAAGTGGCTCTGGTTGAGTTTTGAGCGTTGATACACGTCGAGCTTGGCGTTCACTCACTTAAGTAGGTTGCAACATTTTACGATTAACGTCAAATTTCATCACAATGAAGATGCCACTCATTCCATCATCGTATGCAACTTCGCTAGCGTCTACAACGTTTCTTCTATACTATCCACAAATCTTGAAGTTGGATTTGCACACATCGTATGCAGGGCTGATGCCGGTATTACCGGTACCGCGGTATACCGTGTTTTTGTACAGCGATATTGTAGTACCGCGGTACAGTATTCCTTTTTGCGGTACCAGTACGGTATTGGTACTGACCTGGCAGGGTACCCCTCTTCTGTACCGCGGTATCATAGCGCGGTACAGTAACGCGATAATGAGAAAGTGAAAGAAAAAAATTGACAAGTAACGGTAACGCGCTACAACTAAGTCAACGTGGTAGTGCGGATGAGTGTGCATTCGGATGCTCACAATGGACAGGAAATCTACAAATAAATCTATGTGCGAAGCGAAAACAACATACGACTTCGCCCTCGACATTTGAAATTTCAAAATTGAAAAAAGCAAAGTTCTAGTGACAGACAAGGACATGGACGTTTGACCAAAATAAGACACTAAGAAAACACCGGGGCTTTTGGACAAACAGGTCCAAAATTCCAAGGCTGGACATTGTAGTCAAATTCAACTGTCCTTTTATTGAGCTCTAGGCGAATGTAAGAGACCACAATATTCAACTAGAGTATCTCTTCTTAACTTCGCCCTCCTCCCTTTCCCTCATTTCATGTCCCTTAACTTCTACTCCACCTAAACATCTCCATATCACAAGTGAATATCATGTAAAGGTGTATCCTTTCATTGTGAGTATATAAGTTTCAGTTCCAAGTTCATGACATCTATTACTTATCTCATTTTTTAAGCTTATAATTCATTTTTGGTTTTAGACAAATATTAGGGCATTCATTACCGTGGTACCATGTATGTTTTATACATTGGTATACCGTGTACCACGGTAAATGTATAATACCGCGGTGTTCTACCAATACCGTCGGTAACGCGGTGCCGGTACCGGTATCGGCAATGAGCTGCCACAAAATCATGATACCGCAGTATTTGTACCGAGGTACTATGGTACCGCGGTACTCGAGTACCGCGGTACTAAATACAGCGGTATTACAGCCCTGATCGTATGTCTATCAAGGTCTTTCTCATTTTACCATAAAACTCGTTGAATGTAAACTCTCATCTTGCTATGGATGGGGATGATGAGTGTGCAAGCTCTGCCATCGCAGCTTGAAAATCTAATTCTTGTCGCGGCGTTCAGACGGCATGTGGGATCGGTAGTGAGGGTTTGGTCCATTCATTCATTTTGTCTAGTCCTCCAAGCACATATAAACTTGATGAATGGATTTCGGTACCTTAGCATGTCATGAGATCATGCCAATCTTGTGTGGTGAACCAAATGCCATAATATCTCATGATGGTACGTGTCTCTTTCTGTAGTTTCATTATGTGGTTGAGGAAGATGTGTGATGTATCCTCAACCTTGATGGTGATTCCCGAAGTAAGCCATCTTGGTGAAAATTTTAAACCATTGAGCATTGCACCAAACCCTTCTGTATAACGGCCAAAACAATGGTGGTGTCGGACCAATGTTTCATCTGCACCATAAGTGATTGGACCAACGTAGTAGTTTGGTCTATGTATGATTCGTGTCTTGCAAATTACGTAGCCTTTCAAAGAGTTTTCAAACTTTCAAAGCTAATTTTCCGACCAAAAATGGAAAATGCCTCAACTTGCAGTTCCTCATTCAAGTCCCTTTCCCGGATCTCTGTCGTGGGAATCCTCTATAAGGATGCATTGAACGTCCTTGCCTTGTGACACAATAAGGACGCACATGAATATTTTCGTGCTGGTAATGTGCGTTTAGGTAGAAATTGGATGTTTTCATTCATCATTTGTTTCTCGTAGAAATGCGTGATCAGCTAATGAATGTACTCATATCCCCCAATGCACAGCATGATCATCTTGCCAAGTAAGTTCTCCATGTCTCAATATGGAATGGAGAAGATGTGTTTCATTGGACGAGTCCATCTATAGCTGAATATCGGTAGCGTGTTTGGAATTTCAGATTTTTTTTACCAGTATGGATGACGGAGTATTGAAATCATAGATGTTTTTGCTGCGTATCGATTTGATGAATGGTAGCGCTAACTTCTTCCTTGTACATGGCATAGTTGATTTTAGGACCTTGGTGTTTTCATGATGCACACACGGCATGCCATTTATGCATAACATTGTCTTTTAGTTTGTTGTTGGATCCAACAATGAAAGGGCTGGTATCGATATCACATAATGATTTATGAAGTTAAACTCTTTAGCCTTCCGTATTCTACTCATCTGTCTTCAAAATCCAAAAGACATGTACATTATGATAATTCATTTACGTTGCCCAGTAAGTGAAAACATTTCTCATTATGTACACAAAAGATCCTTTTGATGTTGAAGATGTGCGTAAAGTTTTATATGAGCAAAAAAATAAGAATAGTTCTTAGAATATCCCTCATTGTAAGAATCTGTTAATGATTTCAACATGTTTTTCAATATTTTTTCAGAGACGATGTAACGGGCCGTAACCTCTTGCTCCCGCTCTGAAGTCGTCGTCCGAGTTCGCACGAGGCCTCGCCCTCGAGGCCCTCGTGGCCCCTCTGCCTCCGATTCGGTTGAGGCCGCGATCGGCGGCTGGCGGCTAGCCGACTGGTGGCCGGCATGTCACTAGGCAACCCGCCAGCAGCCCAGCCGGCACCCAGCTGGCCGGCAGCCAGCGAAGTGCTGGGTGCCGGCTAGCCTTCGCTAACACGAGGGGTGGTGTGCAACCATCCCTCGTTTCAGCGAGGAGGGAGGGCCAAACCAGCCCTTCTGTTACATTCCTCCCCACTTGATATGGATTGTCTCGGTTCATTAACAACAAGCAAGACTGCCAAATAGTGAGTCATCAATATCGTGAAAGAGAATTAATAACTTCAATAACCAGCTAACCATGAACACGTGCAGATGAATTGACCTAAGTTGGAGCTTGTAGGTCAGCAAAGCTCTCGGCCTCCCCCCTTTAGGCTGGAGCGTCCGCGCGACAACCATGTTGGGCGTCCCCAACCTCCTATGGCGGTTGCCCATAGATACCGCCTGGCGGGAATTTTGTTCACTAACATCGCGCTCCGGTGGAGCCTCCTACCACGTGTCTGTCCATGCAAGGAGCCAGCTCGCTCTAGTACTCGTTGACCACCCCTATGAGCAATCGAGATTTGGGCTCCCATGAATTATGTTCAGGTCTACATCCGGCCCAATAAGGAGGTATTCCCTAAAAAATCGCGACCAGAGAGTTGGCTCTTATTGCTCTTGTAGGCAAAGGACCTCGTATTGGCTGTTGAGAGCAAGGAATGCGGGCAGTGGCTGAATTGTTCCTTCTTTCTGTCAATGCATTGGATAACAATTGTCCATGAAACAGTTCCCGACATGGGAGGCCGCCAACCGCTCTTGGTATGGCAACCAAGATAACATATCACCCTCGAATGAGGGATCTACACTTTACGTTCCTTTGGTCTGCAACCTCACAAAGTCCGCATGTTGGTCTTTAGTATCTATCTTTGGTTGGACATTCTGTGAGGAGTCTCAAAGGCAAGAACTGTAAATGGATATATTCAAGGTTCACGATTATATTCTTGTAGAGCTTTGCTAAAGTTTCTACTTGCAGTGGCTCCACTAAAGCCAACCTCAACCTACAGTCCTACTTGGCGCGTCCTTACACCGCCAAGTGTCATCCTCAAGGCAGGCTCTAGTTAGCTTCTTAGAAGCCTCCGGTCCCAGTTTGGGCCACAAAGAAAATTGCGGCCATCGCGAGGTTTTCACCCGCAATCTCTCATTTGAGACTCCGGCGCCTATTCAACTAGGCCACAAAAGAATGATTCCTATGTTGATCCACAGGGGAGATACACATTATGGGCAGTGCATTCCTGGTCCATCTTAGAACGGACCGATGGGACGTACTCCATAGAGCAGTACATGCCTTTTCTGTATGTGCAGCTAGCCAGCTAGGCAATGGATAAGGTGCACACCATTTCAACAAATCTCTCCCCTGCACCTCTTTCCATCTGTCGCTCACTGGGCTCCATCAATGCCTTGGTGCTCACCCTTCCTCTGTCGCACTCTTCATGTCGAATCCACGAATGCTTGCATAGTGCATGTCGCTCTCCAGCGGCTTGGTCATGCAATAAGCAAGCATGCTCTTGGTTGCACAGTGCTGCAAGTCCACCACGTTCGTCATGACCAGGTCACGTGAGTAGTGGTAACATATGTCGATGTGCTTCGTCCACCGGGAGATGATCTCGTCTTCATCGATCGAGATGGCGCTCATGTTGTCCATGTGTACGACTGTGGCGTCCTTCTGTGGCACTGTCATTTTGGCCAAGCAGGCTCTGCAGCCACTGAGTCTCCTTCCACAACTCAGACAAAGCAACGTACTCTGCCTCAGCCGTGGACACGGAAACACAATCGTGCTTCCTGCTGGCCCATGAGATGGCAGCGAAATTCAAGATGCACACGTATGAGAGGTGGATTTTCAGTCGTCAAGATTTCCTCCCCAGTCATTGTCGGTGTAGCACTTCAGGTAAAGGGCCTCTGTACCTTCTTAGCCTCCTAGGAGGAGGCCCATGTGACGTGTCTTTTGCACGTAGAGCAAGATGCTCTTTACTGCCTGCCAATGTTTTGGCCCTGGGTTGGCCACAAATCGCTCACTTGTCCCACAGCATAGCAGATGTCCGGACGAGTCCGTACCATGGCGTACATGATGCTAACCACGGCAGACTAGTAGGGGACGTCTTGCATCTTCCTTTGTTCTGCTTCATTGCTTGGCGACATGGAGCCCTTCAACTTCGCATCGGTCGACCTTGGGGTGCTGACAGGTTTGCAGTCTTCCATGTGGTAGCCCTTTAGTACCTCACCAACGTATTTGGTTTGGTTGAGTTCAATGGTGCCTTCTACTCGGTTGCGGTGGATGGCGATCCCGAGGTTGTACCCAAGAGGACCCATGTCCTTTATCTTGAACCTTTTGCTAAGGTCAGACTTAAGCTCATCAAGCAGCTCGACCGAAGACGAGTAGATGATCAGATCATCCACGTACAACGCAACCAGCATCAGCCCTCTCCCATCATCGCGTACGCACATGCTCGGGTCATTCTGGAAATGCACAAAGGAGAGACCGGTCATGAAACCGTCCATCTCTTTGTACCACATCCTTGGGGTTTGTTTCAGCCCGTAGAGCGCTTTTACCAACTTGCACACCTTGCCTTTGAGAGCTTTGACTCCTTCGGGCACCTCCATCAGCACTTCCTTGTCAGGCTTCCCATAAAGAAAAGCTGTCTTGACGTCCATCTGGTGTATCTCCAGGCTCTTTGCGGCTGCAATGCCAAGGAGAGAGCGGATGGAGGGAAATGTCATGACGGGCGCGAACGTCTCATCGTACTCAGAGCCCAGGTGTTGAGAGAACCCCTTTGCCACTACCCTTGCCTTGAACTTGTCGATGCTGCCATCTTGCTTCTTTTTCACTCAGAGGACCTACTTGGATCCCACCACGTGGGCCTTCTCGGGTCTATCCATCAGCACCCACGTGCCGTTCTTGGCAATGGATGCGAGCTCGCTTTCCACTGTCTCCTTCCACTTGGCCGCATCTAGGCCATTCATTGCCTCCACCACTGTGGATGGCTCTCCCTGAGCCATGCACAACTAGCAAAGGCCGCTACAATCATCCTCATACCAGAAAGGTGCTTTCTTTGGTCGCAAATTGCACCGGGGTGCTGGTGCGACTCTTTGCTTTGGTGCTGGTGCTTCCGCAGGTAGTGATTTGTCGTCGTCGTCATCGTCAGAAGAGTCATTAGAATCCAAGTCAGACCCGGAAGCCCCGGACGCCTCGGTAACCACATCCATGTCAGATGTTACGTCGTCCTTTGTAGCTACTCTCCCATGGTCACCACCTGCTGGCAAAGCAAGCCAATTGTCAAGTGGTTGGCCTCCGGACTCGAGCAACACTATCCACTCTCCCGCTCTTGGAGCAAGGTTCAGGTCCAACAGCTCTCCCTTTTCAAGGGTGTGTTCGTCGAACACGACATCGCAGCTCTTCACGAGCTTGCCTGCTACCTGGTCCCAAAGCCAATAGGCTTTGTGTGATGTGTTGTACCCAGCCACGAGGCACTTCCTGGAACGTGCGTCAAGCTTGCCTCCACCTTCTCCCAACTGGATCTTCACCCAAGGCAGTTGCTAGTGTGAGGTTCGAGAGGTAGTAGGCTATTGTTGCTGCTTCTGCTAAAGAACGAGGTGGGAGCTTGGCATTGAAGAGCATGCTTCGCACCATGGAGAGCAGGGTTTGGTTCATCCTCTCAGCAACGCCGTTGCTTTGGGGGTTGTAAGGGGTGGTTTGCTCATGGCGGATGTCATGATGCTTTAGCCAAGGCTTGCATGCCTTGTACTCACCCCCGTTGTCACTTCAGAGCGTCTTCACTGTCTTGGACGTTTGTCGCTCCACCATGGCGACGAACTCAAGGAGCTTATCCTTTGACCTCTCCCTTTGTTTTGAGGAAGTAAATCCACAAGTTGCGGCTATGGTCATCAATGAAGGTCAGGAAGTACTCGCCTCCTCTGTTAGACAGTGTGTAGGAGGGTCCACACACGTCACTGTGTATCAGTTCCAAGACATGCTCTGCTTGTTGACCTCCTCTCCCAAATGACTTCTTCTTTGCCTTCGCTTGGAGGTATGGTTTACGCAATGTACACCCTTCACCATGCTCTATGGTGCACCCTTCCATTCTGCGGACTACCTCTTGTTCTTGCATCTTCTGCAGCGTGCTGTTGGCCACGTGGCCAAATCGCCGCTGCCAGAGCTCAGCGTCAGTGTCGTTGGTTGATGTTGCGGCCGCAATGATCATCGACGGTGCATCCTTTGGCTCCGGTATCACTGTCTTGGTGGCACATGCGAGTCCCTCATCCGAAGTCTTGGTGACTTTGGTTTGAAGCACGTAGAGGCCATCGACTCTTGGAACTTAAAGCATGAGTTCGTCTTTGGTGTACAAAATCTGAATGTCCTCGTTTTTTAGGGTCACGGCTTCCTTGTTGGTGAACACCACTGTCATGTTGTTGTCGGTGATTTGTGAGACAAACAGCAAGTTGGCTTCGAAGGAAGGCATATTCACCACCTTTTGAAGGTTGACTACCTTCTGCGCACCGTTCACGTTAAACGTGATCACCTTGTCCCCTTTGCCCATGGCTTGGACGACATCGCCATTTGCACACTTGATGCGCATGACAGATTTGGCCACGGAGACAAATCCACCCTTCTCTGTTCATGAGTGGTGGTTGGTGCCTGAATCAAGGGAAAATGCCCCGGGCCTAAGGATCACGGCCCCCTTCATGGGCAACCCCCTAGCCATCATGTTGTTGAGCTCCTTCTTCTCCTTCCCACCTTTGTTCCCGCCTTCTTTCTTGGGACTACGGCAGTCCCTAGCCCAATGCCCGACCTTGCCACAGTTGTGAGAATTGCCGAGCTTCTTGGATCTCTTCTCGCCACCATTTCCTTTCCCTTCACCGCCATCGCTTCCGTTGTTGCCTTGATTAGAGCGAGAGCTTGCACCTTGTCCACCGAAGCAAGAGTCATAGGTTGGGATGTTCTCCTCAGTGCCACTGCATTGCATGGACTCGTTGCGGAGGTGTTCGGCGACAGCCTCATACGTCAAATCTGACTCCTTCCAACCGCCAAATACGGTGGTGAAGGACCCCAGCTTTCCGGAAGCGCCATTACAAGGATCATGGCACACATGTTGGTGTCGAGATTCCATTCCATTTGTTGGACCTCTTGCAGCACGTTGTCAAACGACTGCAAGAATGCGGGTATCGATTCTTCTTCACTCACCCTCGTCAACATCAATCGTTGGAAGATGAAGAGTCCGTTTGCTAGGGCGTTCAATTGATGCACGCGTGAGAGTTTTGCGTAGGCCTTGGCAGCCAATGTGCATCCTGTGACGTGGGAGTGTTGAGTCTCGTTGATGGACGCCACAAGTATGGCAAGAGCCATGCTGTTCTTCATCATCCATGTTGCAAGGTCAGTTGCATGCGCCATCACCGTCGCATTGGCGGGTGTTGTCGCGGTCCCTTTTAGGATGTTGAGGTAGACACACACGTTCATGACAATCTCAAACTGCCACAAGGAAAAACCTGTCCCTGTGAATTTGGATATGCCCGCCTCAAGGCGGGCTTGAGTCGGATCCGCAATTTCTTGCGGTTGCTTGTCTTTTCTGCTTCGCTGCTACTCTGCTTTGTTGAGGCTGATGAGGCTCATGAGGCTGCTGAATGCGACTGTTGTCAAAGGTGCAGTTGGCTCCATTACATACCCCTACTGCTGATGATCGCCTAAGGCGATGGTGCGGTCGTGAGAGAACGGACTCGGGATCGGACCGCCTTCTAAAAAATGGGTAGACCTTAATCCCGTTGGGGCTCGAGGGTCTTGTCCAACATGGACAGAACTGTTCCTCGTCCCCTAGTCTGCCACGTGCACGCACCCTACCTAAAGAAGCCGATGGAGCCGATGGAGCAGATGGAGCCGTCCGATATTTGTGTCCGTGTTGTACCTGTGCGCCTTGCAAGACCACGCGCTAGTCGGTCTTGGAAGCGTGCCTTAGAACCAGAAGTGTGGACCCATAACCTTTTGTGAATGCGCCGGATAGCAACGGTCTAGAAAACGGGTTCCAACATGGGAGGCCACCAACCGCTCTTGTTCTTACAACCAAGATAATGTATCACCCTCGAACGAGGGATCCACACTATAGGTTTTCTTGGTTTGGAATCTCACGAAGTCCGCATGTTGGTCTTCAGTGTCTACCTTTGGTTGGACACTTTGTGAGGAGTCTCAAAGGTAATTACTATGAATGGATACATGTAAGGTACATGCTTTTATTCTTGAAGAGCTTTGCTAAAGCTTCTACTCCTAGTGGCTCCACTGGAGCCAACCTCAACCTACAGTCCTACTTGGCGCGTCCTTACACCGCCAAGTGTCATCCTCAAGGCAGGCTCTAGTAAGTTTCCTAGAAGCCTCCTATCCTAGTTTGGGCCACAAAGAAAACTGCGGCCGTCGCGGGTTTGAACCCGCAACCCCTCATTTGAGACTCCGTCGCCTATTCAACTAGGCCACAAAAGTATGGTTCCTATGTCCACAGAGGACATATTCATTATGGGTAGTGCAATTAAAGCCCATCTTAGAACAAACCAAGGGGACGTACTCCATAGAGCAGTGCATGCCTTGTCTGTATGTGCAGCTAGCCAGCTAGGGAATGGACAAGATGCATACCATTTCAACACTATCATGTATTGAGCCAACAGACTCACATGAAGCACGTTATGTATCTTCATACTTGGCAGAAGTAACCATCAGTATACCACTGACCCAATGTGTGCTACAATGGTAAACAGCCCAGTACACTTCAGTTTAAGTTCTCGCACCCTTGGTGAATTTAGCCGAAGATTCTTAGTGCTAAGCAACACTTAGTCACACATGTGAAACAAGACCTCACGGCGACTTTCTTGAGCAAATGCCTTTTGTCGTTGCTGAGCAGCTTGAAGGTGACCCTTTGCCTCTTCTAATAAGGAGTCTATGCGCTGGACAAAGGCTTTAGCAGGAGAAACCTATTCTCTTCTACTCGCACTCCTCAATAATGAAAAGGACACAAGTGGATGCCAACCACTGTTCGACACAAATGGTATGAATTGTGTAGACTAATTCACCGAGTTATTCACCACAGACTCTATCGTTACTAGGAATCAGTCCCAGTCATTCATGGCAGGGTTCACATACATGCATAAAACTTGTTCCAGAGTGCGTTTCATGCGCTCTTGTTTTTGTGCCAGTTTGAAGGTAAAACGTTGTCGACATTTGCGACTCGCTGCCAAAGTACTTGTGCATCTTTTACCATAACTTACTAGGAAATCTTCTATCTTGATCAGAGATGATTTGCAACGGTAAGCCGTGGTACTTTATGACACCTTGAAAGAAGAGACAACCGGTCTCCTCCGTGTTCACATCAGTAGTTGTAGGAATGAAGTGTGTCATCTTTGCCAGAAGATCCACAACCACTAGAATTGCATCGTGGCCACGGGTTGTACCCGAAAGACCAGTAATGAAGTCCATGCTAACGTACTCCTATGGAGTCCCTAGAATAGGGAGCTGTTGGAGGAGTCCACCAGGCTTCTTGTTACTAGCCTTATTCTATAGACATTGGTCACATGTCATGTAATACTTATGGACATTGACACTCCATCCTGGCCACCAATAGTGGTCCGAGAGTGCTTGTCCGGTCTTTCAAGGTCCCACATGACCTGCGACTGGCGAGTCGTGGAAGTGGGAGATAATCTTTGCTTGAAGGTCTCTTGTTTCTTGCACAACAACTTGTTCTCCGTGCCAAGAGATTCTTGTGGCTTCCACCAATCCGTACTTGTCTAGATTTTGAGAGTCTTGAAACCAAGAATCCACACAGTATCCCAAATTATGTTGACAAAACTATTGTAGTGGATAATCTCTCGATGTGATTGCCGTAGAGGTGCAGGGGGGCTCTCGTGTGCGCACGGTCGCTGCCGCAATGGCCATAAAAGACCCACCGACCTCGGTGGTTGCTTTCATTTCCACAGATTGTCATCGTAGTGGATCAGCCACATTGATGCGTTATGGTCGATATTCCCATGTGAGCGAGAATCGGCTCACGTATTCACTCCAATGCGCCTATCGTCTTGATAGGTTTGGTTGCTTTTGGTGAAACACCAATGGGTTGTGGTCGGTGACAACCGTCACACCCCTTTCAGCACCCTCAAGGTATCAACGCGAGATCTTGAAAGCGTGTACTACCACAAGGAGCTCCTGATCCCTAGTCGTGTATCATATTTTTGTGAGGACAGGTTTCCGACTCTCATACATAACTCGATGATAATTCTACATGAGGACAGCTCCGATTCCTACTACCGACACATCATATTGAACCTCCCACGCTTGCGACGGATTCGGAAGAGCTAGGACGGGACTGTGGATATAAGCTCTTTGACTTTGAGAAATTCATCCTCGTAATCAGGTGTCCATTCCCAACGCACGTCTTTTCACATGAGCATGGTTAGCGGTGCTACCAGGGTCAAATACCCTTGCATGAACCGTCAAAAGAAGTTTTCTCGGCCAAAAAAAGATTGACTATGTCCAACATATTCTGGACGTGGCCAGTCCACCACGGCTTGGACCTTTCATGGATCAACACGGACACCGTCCTTGCCGACGATGTGTCCAAGGTACTTGAGCTCACCTTGTGCAAACTTGCACTTGCTCATTTCTATATAGAACTTTTTTTCGTGAAGGATTGCGAGGACGTTGCGCAGATGTTCTATGTGCTCTTCCATTGATGTGGAGAAACAGAGGATGTCATCCGGGTAAACCAAGACAAACTGACCGAGTTTCTTGGCCAACATATAGTTCATTTCTCCTTGGAAGGTTGCTGGGGCATTCGTTAGCCCAAAGCACAAAGACCATAATTGATAGTGTCCAACATGCATTAAAAATGTTGTTTTGGGTACATCGTCTTCCGTAATGCGGGATGGTATCCCCAAGACAAATCCAAGGATGAAAAGACCTTTTTCTCTTAGAGTTTATCAAACATGTCCTCTATCCACAGTAAGGGGAAAATTCTTCACCATCAGCTTATCTAGAGCATAGCATTCAACGCACATGCATAATCCACCGTATTTCTAATTCATAAAAAGGATCGGTACACCGTACGATGAGCTACTCAGCTCAATCCACCCTTTTGCAAGGTATTCCTTGATTTGGCATTTGGCCTCTTGCCTTTTTGCCGGACTAAGGTGATACATGGGTCTAAATGGAGGAGTCGCCTCTGGTTGCCGTGGAATTTTGTGGCCCATGTGACGTTTTGGTGGAACCTCAGCCGGTGGGTCTTGGAATACATCAGAGAACTCCCCCAATAGAGGTTTGATCTCTTATGGAATCTCGTCCTTCACATCGTCCTCTATTTTTCGAAGCTGAGCAAAGAAGTATTGACAACCTTGTCAAACACGCCTCTTGACGTACATCGTAGACAAACTGGTATGGAATTTCAGAGGGGTCAGTGACAATTCCGTACTTGGAACCAAAGTAGAGGGGTGTCTTCCTTTTTGAAGGATCAAACACTTTGATTCAAACCACATAAGAGCCTTGTTTTTATGGAGCCAAGGATCGCCCAACACTACATCATGTGTAGATGGTTGAGTACCTTCAACGTGAGGCTCTGTGTGAACCCTTGAATGCAAGTTTTTTGCTTTACATGTACCTATCACAAGTACCGTACGGTTGTCACGGACGACAACTGCACCATCATATGGTGCGTACCCCAAGCCCACCTTTTGGGTGATGCCAAGGCTAACAAAAGAGTCATCTCCTCTAGCATCAGCAAATACATTCACCTAGGCACAAGCTAGGTGTCCTTTGAACTGCATTGTCATGTTGCCTCCACTCTTATAAGTAAACATGCTCGACGATGGTAAGCCAAATTTGTAGAAAACACGGAATCAGTACGGCGGACTCTGCAACTCCCATGATTCATCCACTCGGGTTGACATCTTATGGGCACGTGTGAATTCGGCTAGCACATTCCGGTATTTAAATTTGACTAGGTTGAAATCATCGAATAAGGATACCGGGAACATGATTGAGCTCATTTTTTCTAGAGCTTTTGTGTTAATCATTGCGTCCAACAGTTCATGCGCAGTGCTTGGTGTCGCCACCACTAAGCAGGTTCGGGCATGCATCTTATCCGGTGATGCAAGATTTAGTGGGCAATGTTGATCAACAAGTGTATAATGAGGCTCAATGAGTGGGGAGAAAACAAAAGAGAAGTTTGAACTCGTAAAAAATTCAAATTGTTTTTCATCCTCATCTAAAAACATGAATCCACACTCACGGTCCACATGTACCCCTAAGTGGTCCCTCCTAGCGTCACCCAGGGGTGAGGAGAACTCGCGCCACGGCCTTGTCCATTTGCAAGGACATGTCCATTGCCACGTCCATGGCCTTGTCCACGACCCTGCCCGCAAACTCTTGTTACGGCATCCCCACGAGTTGTGCGGTTGCAGTCAATGCTGCGTCCTCTTGTCCACCACTAACAGCCTTAAGGCACTGAGCCTTGAAGTCTCGGGGCTACATGCAGTTGTGGCACACTCCCTCTCAAAAGGCCGTTTTGCGACACTCACGCACCACCTGTACCTTGTCATTGTCGCGGCCATGCTTGTGGTTGGGGGGCTTGTTCCCACCAGTCTTCTTGTTTTGGGGGTTTGGACGCTGCTTATCCTTGACCGGCTGCCCGTCTGTCCCTCCAGGCCCTGCGGCATCCATGCATGCATTGAAGCCTTACTGTGCACGCGCGTGTGCCCATGCATCTGAGTAGTGCTTCGGGTTCGTCGAATACACTTTGCTCATGTAGTCTCGCAATGCCCTCCAGCTTGTCCAAGCCTGGCCCGTTGCGGTTGTGGTGGTCTTGCACTTCAGATTCTTGTTGGCAAGACCATCACGCAAGTACTCTAGTAGCAAGCACTCTGGGTACTTGAAGGTCTGGGAACCGCTGCTCTCGGTGAAGCTTTTGGATTCCCCCACAAGCGCGGTGAACTTGCTCAAGTAGGCCTCAAGCGGGTTACCTAGCTGCCTGAAGTCCTGGATCTTGTGGAAGACGCACTACGCCACCTCACGCTGGGTACACTTCTCACGCATGATTACGCAAAAGGCTTCCCACGGCATGGACTGTCACTCAAGGTGAGGCCTCTGTGCACTCCACTTCTTGACCACGTACTCAAAGAGCTTGTCTTCAAGTCGCATCATGGCAGGGTCGTCCCACTGACTGAGTGGAGCCTTGTAGGCAGGTAGGACGTGCTCCATGTGGTTCAGCCAGTCGGTCAGCTTTACGCCCTTCCGAGAAATGTCCACATTGTGGAGGAAGGAAATGTTCATGACCGGCCCCGAGGTCATCAAGGTAGGCGGGTCCTCGCTACCTCTGGCGGTGGCATCAACACGTGCGGCAGGCTACGACTGCTACTGCATCCGCATCTGTGTCACGCTCTAGAACGCCTTGTCAAGGTTGTCACACCAGCTGCTTGCTTTGAGAGCGGCGAGGCGCTACATCTGGTGGTCACCGTCAAGGTCCGTGATGCTCTGCCCGACGTGGGCGAGCAGCTTGACGAATGTGAACTTTAGCTATGATTTTGTCAGAGCATCGGCGATAGTCTCAAGGGTCTCGCGTTGTCTGTGCACCTTTACCCACTGTAGGAGGATACGATTCACGTACATACCTCCGACGAGTCCCACTTTCCGGAGAAGGCTATCATCTGCGACGACGCCTGCTTGGGCATTGGTTTGCCACATCACAGCCCCATCGTAGGAAGGGGGGTCCGTCGCCACTCCTCCGCATGGTGGTGCGCTCCCACCGTCGGTGGTGATGTTGAGTCAACCTGCCGCCTCGGCAGCCAACTCGACACGCCTGCGGCAGACATTGCGAATTGCCTTTGCGGCGAAGTAATCTGGATCGTTCTTACAGGAACTTCTTGCATGGCCGTTTAGGCGCCTTTGCTGTTCTTGGTAGCCTTGCTGCTCTTGGTACCTTCAGGCAATCCGGCAAGCATATTGCCCTTCTCAAGCGACCAGCCCGAGATCACCGCACGACGATGGCGATGACCGCGATCCTTGTCACCTTTGCCATCTTCGGCGTCCTGCTCTTCGTCGGGGTCCACGCCCGGGTGGTCCTCCTCGAGTGCATTGTCCGTTGTGTTGGGGTCGTCCACGTGCACGTCGACATGTTCGTCCACATGCACGTCGACATGTTCGTCGAGCACTTTTCCGGCTTCTGGACACTTCTCGGTGTCGCCGAGGTTGGTACTGGTTGCCTTCGTCGGTACGGTTGCCTTTGGCTTGGCAATAGTGCTTGCGGCGGCGGCTCCCAAAATTTGGAGTCCGCTAAAGGCATGTAGTGAGGCCGTCACCACCTTGCCCTTGTTGGCCTTGGACGGTCCGGCACTTGCCATCTTGCTGCTCATTCAACTCGCACGTAAAGGCGATGTGAGGATCACCCCACACGTCAAGAAGGTATCACCTCCTAAGTGAACTTACTCTCACAATCGGTGAGACAATCATAGAATTAATTTCTATTTTCCTAGGCTGCCACGGTTGGCACAATAAGGTGGATTTTGAAACTATTCTTTCTAAGCCGTACTCACGGAAATTTGTGGCTACTAGAATTTAGGAAAACAGAGAATTAGAATACAAGGGAAAGACAAAAACATGTGAGTGCAGCTCACAAAACAAGGGCAAAGAATGGGAAAGGAGTTCTAACAAGTCCTAGCGTACCTTCACTCCCTCTTCTAACTTCTTGTCTTCCCCTTGTCTTCTTGTCTTCCTTGGCCTCCTCTTGAGTCTTCTTCGCACGTCTCACACCCCTTGGCGGTGTCTTCCTTGAGCCGGCGGCATCGGGGAAGCTGCCAAAAATCTTCATCTGTTTTCCTTCCTCTTTTTAGGGTGTTCTCAGGGCGTGAGGGATCTTGTCCTTGGGAAGAAATGCTGTCTCAAGTTTTGGATGAAGGAGGGGGGGAGGGAGCCTTGAAATGGAAGAAAATTGGTGGTTTTGGAACTGAGCACTCCCCACCCTATCCAAGGAAAATCCACCCGGCTCCCTGGAGTGAAGGAGAAGCTCAAGGGAGTTGGGAGGGTGAAGTAGAGCTCTTCAAAATATTTCTAACGCACATTTTCATGCTTGGAATGGATTACAATCGACGTCGTAGTCATTTCTGGCGTTTCTACTGTTGCTTGCTGCTGCCGGTGGCATTTTATATCTGACTTAACCACCGTTTCCGTCAAACCCTTGGTCACGATGAGTCGTCTGGCTCTGAGAACCATTGTCACGGGCCGTAACATCCTGCTCTTCCTCTGAAATCGTCGTCGGAGTTCGTAGAATGGCGTTCTCATTCCGCGTCAGGGGTTTATCCCCTTCACAAGACTGAGGGGCAATCGTCATCAATGACCCAGAGCAGGGATACTCAAATGTTTCGAATCCTGGAGGCCCATTTTTGTTTTTAACCTTACTCCTGGTTTTGGGACCCAAACCGGGGGTTTTTACCTCAAACCCATGCATTCGCACAAGTTATTCCGTTGTTTTGTATCAAATTTTGTGGGAAACAAACATTGATGTACGTTTTGGACATTCTGGCACAAAATCATTGCGTACGAGGCACACCGGTGATTCCACGCCAGGATGCTCTTGCATCTCTCGTCTCTCGTCCCTCATCCTCCTCCCTTGTCCTCGCTTGCGAGGAGGACGAGTGAGGGCAAGGGCATGAGGCCTCACCCTCGAGGCCCTCGTGGGCCCTCAGCTGCCGATCCGGCTGAGGCCACGATCGGCGGCTGGCGGCTGGCTGGCTGGTGGCCGGCCGGTCACTTGGCCGGCCGCCAGCCACCCAGCTGGCCAACAGCCAGCTGGCCGGTGGGCAGCAAAGTGCTGGCCGCCAGCCACCTCTCGCTGACGCGAGGGGTGGTGAGCAACCACCCCTCGCTTCAGCGAGGAGGGAGGGCCAAACCAGCCCTCCCGCTACAGACGAGGATCTGATCAAGGTGAATAAAGACATGGTTGTCAAGATATGGCTTGAAAATTGTCATGGCAACCTTAAACCAGATGGGGGCATTGACACAGCTGAACAAAATCACTGGCAGTTTTCTGGAAATATTTCTTTGCAATGTGGATTTGGGGGTCTCTCATCCGCAAGTTGATTTTGATGAGCATTGGGCTCCGTCAATCTGGTCATATGTGGTTGAGGGTGTTTCTTTCCTTTTGGATTAAATGTAGAAGGATTTCTTAGAAACCCTACATGAATCCCTCCACAAGAGATAAAGACTCCTATGGGGCTATTGTTGAAGTTTTATGCAAATAATTTTAAAAATATGATGATTTTTGTGTTCGTTTATCCCACTTTGAGGCTCCATGCTTAATGCATATCGACGTGGAAGAGAAATACATATGCACATCCCTCCAAAATCACCCATTGATTATGGGCTACATGCTTGTAGGCATACATTAATTTTGCCATTCCCTTTCAAGCTATGCACATCGGCTGGTCCCTCTCATTTTGTAAGAGTTCAAATCCATTAGATGAGTGGAAGACATAAATTATCATCATTGATCTTGTCCTTCAATAATCTACTTCTTCAGTCTGTGTACAAATTTCGCCCATACGTTGTATAATTCCGAGGATAATCTTATGAATGCTCATTGGAAAACAATGCCATTTGTTTAAATGATTAAGATATCCACTTTAGATCCATAGGTGCTTGTGGGGTTCATGGACAACTATATCATGTTGATAAATTTAACTTAAGACAACCCTGATTTCGTGTTCCAATCCAATTTGGGAATTAGAGTTTGACTCATGGAAATAAAAGATTCATCTCCATCCAAGAATGCTCGTAGTTTTTCTTGAAACATAGAATCTATAGGACCCTTGAAACATTGTATGTAGCTAGATGTTCTTGTATTCACTGTTGAATTTTTCTACCTAATGTGACTATTCTTTGAAACGTCTACGCCTGTCTTGTGGGTAGTTGTTTGACACTAGCTTCTCTTGAATCATACACTTGCCTACGTTAGGTTCCTCTTGATATGTGAGACATTTATTCTCCTCTCCTTTTTGAAAATTTGTTCCTATTGATACTACTTCCAAGTAGTGGCAGGCTTGTTGTATGTCCAACATATCCATATATGTTTTTGGTTCCAAGGTACTGAATTCCATTACATCAAGATTTCTGCTGATTATAGCTTAATATCACCATGGGATTGGCTTAAGGGTTTGAGAAATTTGATTCCCAGATCCAAGTGTTGTACTTGGCATTGTTGAACCGTTTTTTTTATTCAACTATCTATGGAAGGTTGTCATTGATGCTCTAAATGGTGAACACTTGGCTGAGGCTATTGAAGGTCTTTGTTGCAGTTGAAAACTAGGTCATCATTGGAAATGGTGGTGCCATTGATTATTCCAGAAAAGCAATGCATGTAGCCAAATTCAATGTCATGGTGACAAATCCACCATACTTTTCTTGGTGCGTCCGCTTTCTTGATCAGCTTGCCAATGTAGGAACGTATACCACAAGTGTTTTGGGGTGAGAGACTTAGCAAATGACATAGACCCATTCAAATGGCACAACTCTTCCTGGCAACGATGCAAGGTTGTAAGGGATTGACTGATTCCCTTTGGCTCCTGATATCATTCGATGTAGTGGAGATTAAGCCACCTGCCTAAAGCCGTGCTCCGGAAGAGATAGAAGGCAAGATGAATCCTTTTTTAGATTTGTTTCACTGATAACTGTTTTTAGTTTCAGATAAAGCCACAAATCATTTAAGTTTGAAATGAAAAAATGGTCAGCCACACCCATACCTTGAGTGGTTTTGAATAACTAGGAGTAGGCGGTATAGAAATGACATCAATCGGTTGTGGGCTATGCCAATACTTGAATTTTTTTCTTGGCAATGCTTCAATTGCTCCCAATAAAGAGAGCTCACCCATTTCCAAACAGATTTGTTTGTTTTATGAGGTCATCGACTGCCAACACGTTTTTGTGATTTTTGTCACTGACAAGAGCTTGAGGTTAGTAGCGTCCCACCAAGCTTCGAACTATCAATATGGCTCCAGTCGTAGCAGAGGTAGAATCAACAATTATGCTGGATCTGCAATTTTTGTTTTCACAGGATTGATGAAACATTACCATTTCACATAGCTTGAGATGCTGGTTGTTGTTGATATCTAAGGGATTATGCATGTACTGGTTATTGTTGCTGTTGCCACATGTGATCGCTCAGAATCATAGTCCTAATCACATTTTCATCAATGTATTTTACACTTAAGATGTGCTAAAGAAGTATGCAAGGCCTTCCCTATGATTGAAATTCATAGAATGTCCCTTTAACATTTTTGTGGACTGATTTTAGTGCTACATGGGGCAGACTTGTTTGCGGTTCACAGGCAGAAGGTGGTGGCATTCTATAACTTAAAACGGGACATTTTTACAACTACGTGATCACTGGAATGTGTATTTGATTTGAAACTTTCCAGATACTGAATTCATGAATGAAAACATGAGAGAGAATTTAAGGAATGTATGAACTCTTGTGCAGTCATAAGGAACAACACGTGTGGCATTGTGTGGTCCCTACTCAAATCAATGATCCTATGCAAGAATCCGTGGGTTTTCAACATTGAACATTCTTAGGAGAGGTTTTGTAAAGATTCATATCCATCAATAAATGCATTGAAGATAAAGACCCATCAATGAGTTGTCGAGAAATTCAGCAGGGTGACCCAGAAGTTGGTTGAAACTAGAGTAAACAGCAAGATCTGAACATCAAAACTTGGGAGGAGCTGGCTAGGATATCCTACATGAGTTGGAAAAGAAACTCAGCTGTTTGTTTGCATTGGTCCATTATTGTAATGGTAGACTTCCTTTCTTTGGAAATATAGGGACTTATGTATGTCAGCGGTGCAATAGTTACAGAGGAATAACTTCTTGAAATTTCATAGCCATAGGTTTCATGTCCAGCTTAAACTTTCAGATAATCACTGTCAACCCATCATCATGTTGTTGTGATTACTGATGCAAATACTTGTGAAGCTGCATCTGAAGATTGATTTCACACGTGTTTTTAAAGTGTACAAGGCTCAATCTATATCACTTTTATCCTGATTCCGCCATAGAACATCAAGATACATTAATCTCACCTCTTTCCTTCATCCATTTGATCTCGTTTGTCATTTTGAACTTTTCTGCTTTGGAAGCAACTATAGATCCATGTCCAACTTGATGTGGGGAGATGGAAAGTGACCTGAAAAGGGTGCAGATGATATGGATGACATGCTGTTGCGCAAGATCTTCCTCAAGCCCTCATCTAATTGTGATACACTCTCCTGTTCTCTACACGTATCATTTTCTCCTCCCATCTTATTCCCTATTTCAACCGTCCAGTGACTCACTATTTGTATTGTTCTCTGATAGATAGATGGTCTAGAGCCTTAGTGATGGCGTCAAACCATTGCGAGTATCTGACCCTTCCATCTCTGTCTTGATTCTTTGACCCATCTTCCTCTGTCTGAAATCTTCTGCCCGTTGTTTCCCTCTTCTTTTCAAATAAGTTTCTGGGGTGGGTGGAGAAACATGCTTTGGATTTGGTGCATAGAAAACATCCTTACGTTTCTTGTCTCTTCTCAAGGGCATGCATTTGACTCTAACACCTTATTGTTGAGCATCAATGAAGAGGGAATAATTCAATCCACAGTGCTGTTGGCTATAATGGTCTTGCTGGCATCAGTGAACTCGGTGGCACCAGCGGTTTCAGCCGTGCAGGCTGGATGAAATCAGAGGTCCATGAAATTCCATGACCTGCATGTTTCAATTCATGCATTACCTCATAGTCTTCTATGGGAACCTCAGTCATTGATTAGATCCAATGGAGACCGTGAAGCACTATTGGAAAAATGTAACAAGGGAGTAGGACACTCTAATTGCCGTAACAAAGATGCTGTAGGTAGTGCTAGAAGCATGAGGCGTGAGCGTGATGGCACAAGTGATTACAACAGATAAATCAACACCATATTCTTGGTGCATCCCTACCCCATCTTCTCTAGGTTGCACCACTGAAAGTTGAGGTCATAATGCCACATTAAGCTATTAACATAATGGCATTGTTGGTTGCGGTGGAAGCATAATGAATCAGGTTCTAGCTTGCATCAGTGGTATCAGGAGTGCCCGATCCTATGGATGCCAGAATGGCCATAGTCATGATCATAGTGTTGACGTGTACCATTGTCATGTTTGTTTTCCTAGATGACGATCCCCTAGTACCAATTGAACTTGTGATTGTAACAGTATTACTAGTTGGGCCTGTTGGAGCAACAATTACACATGGAATGGTAGTGCAAGGATTGACCCATTTCAAAGGGCTGCACTATGACCGACTTAAACGACCAAAGAAACCATCCCATGATTGGAATGAGCAAATTAGTGCATTGCAAAAATATCACAAGTGGATGTGGACTTGAGTACCAAAACAGAGTAAGCATTTTTCAGATGTGGTGACTTTAGCTTCTACTCCGACTCTCCTTATGGCAGCATTAGGTTCTACAAAGTATACTCCTACAGAAAAAGGAACAAAACGGCCATGATATCCATGATTTATTAAGTAGATATGGCAATACAACTTGCCAGTGTAGTCGTATCAGCACACATTGCCTTGTCGAGAATCTGCACCCAACTCTAGGATCTAAACACTCGTGTGACCCAAGAAATGGACTCACAGGAAAGCACCCACACATGCGTAAAATTCTTCTATCAAGGCCTTGGAGGATGTTCGTAAGGCTTACATGAACGTGCAATGTGCATGCTTTTGCTCTTGTCGACCAAAGATTAAAATACACAATGCACAGGTGGATATTTATCATCAAAATCTAAAGCTGTAGAAGTTTTTGATCACCTCGCAGGTAGATTTGTGTCCATAAAGAGATCTTGTGGATTGAGTTAAACTGCATAAGTTCCTGGAGAAGGGGGGGGGAGGGGGGGACTGTGAACTGTCTAAGAGGAAGGAATTTAATGGGTTCCAACAGGTATGCCTTCGGCCGTGTAGTACGGGGCTGGAGGCTATACTAGAGGCGTGGCAAGAGTAAAGTAAGATACTGATATCTTTTGATGGTCACATGAGAAGAACATTATGCTTATTCAATAATTGATTCTGATTTTTTCTCTCTCTATATAGAGCATTTGATGTAAGCAAGGATAAGTCTAGCAGCAAAAGCAACAATGCTGAGGATAGCCAGGACTGAGAAGATGCGTGGAATCTTTCTAGCAACACAGTTGCTGACTAGGCATCAGTGCTTGGTCAGACGGTGATGACAGTCACAGGTTGTACACACAACGGCAAGGGTTTCGCTAGGAGAAACAAGTCAGAGTGTCAGGATACTTCAATAGCATTTGTAGAGAGAAATGACAAATAACAGGTCCATGTCATAAGTACCTTCCGCGGCGCATGGCGGGTGTTGCACACGCCAGCACAAGGTCTGTCCAAAAACCGGCCCAAAACCACTATTTGGGCAGTAAACTCAGCGTAGACATGTCAGAACGCTATGCCGTCTGAAACTAGACGTACAAAATCACAAGCCGGACGCTACGACTGGTCACATGAATGTATCCGGCATCAAACAGTGGACACACAATGCAAAAACATGGAAATCGGGCCCATGGCCAGTCCACCGATAAACTCCTACGTGCTACAGAAAAACTGTAGGAGGTCCCAGGCAACGTCCACAGCTTTGGGACGGTCGTTGGTCAGCTCCAAGCTGGTAGTCCACCACCAGACGATGCACCGGTACCACCAAGGTCCGCATCAGGGATCTGCATGGGCATGGACACAGCCAAGTGGTCACACTAAACTATACAGGTTGACAAGAACATCACAAATCACAACACTCCCCCATGACTCAATGGTACGCATGTCCATACACGTGCAGCACTGAAACGAGTACAGCAACGAGTGCAAAAACACTCGTGACACAGACACATCCCACACTCAACCACTTCCAGGCAAGGGACGAAGCCCAACAGAACGAATCGCCACCAGAAACTTCTCGTATGCTAGTGCCTTAATCAAGATGTCAGCACGTTGCTTGTGAGTGCCAACCCATATGACGGAGATCAGGTGTTGCTCCACCAAATCATTCACAAAGTGATCTTCAACTGCAATGTGCTTCATGCGAGCGTGAAAGACACCAAAGTTCTTTGGAGTGGCGAGGGAACTCTGGTTGTCGCAATGAAGCACAATGGCAGGTACTGACTGACCCAAATCAAGGAATAGGCGCTGCAGCCACACTCCCTCATCAGCCGTTGCACCGAGAGCAACATATGTTGACATGGTCTGCCCCTTGCCATGAGTGCCGTTGGTCGTATTCCCTGGTTCGACCACTGAGGAGTGGTCGAACACCTAATGTTAATTTAGATTTGGATTTTTTGGAGTTTTCCATGCAGGATCGAGCTTTGAATCACTTGATTTGAGTGAGTAGTCAGAAAGTTAGCCTAGCCCGAAAATCGGATGTTGCGTGTGTGGAATCTGGTACCCGCCATAGGTGGCGGGATAATCCACCACCTGTGATCCGAGCTCGTCTCCAATGGGCTCCAAAGGCACATGGGCCATGAAGGAATGGATGCGGATGGTCTCATGGACCAAGGCAAGCCCCTCCCCATGTTGGAATGACAGGAAGGGCGCTTCGACAGGCCACCGTCGAAGCGCCTCCCGTCACTCCTTTTCGTGGGTATGGTGGGGGGCTCGGCTCCACCATGGGTTACTTCGAAGGCCGTAGCAGGGGCTCTAGTGCTTCGATTTGGGCGTGCTTGGATGTGTTGGAAAGCTTAGATCACAGGCTATAAGAATCTGATGTAATCTTACTATGCCAACTTACAAAAATGTGTTTCGATTCAGTTCTACTGAATGCAACGTGTTCTGCCCACTCACATCCGTGATCCTTGTGCTCCATACTCTTCACCATTGGTATCCATTGGCTGCCCAAACACTGGTAGCATGCTTCAGTGAGAGCTAGGCATCCTTGAGGGTGCCTCCACACCCACTAGAGCCAACAAAGGGTTATGGACCCACGTTCCTAGAAAGATCCTAGCTCCTCATTTTTCACGCTGTCGCCGCGCGCCATGGCAACGACCAAGCAAGAGAGCATTGGCGTCGTCTCGAAGTTTGATGGGAATGGCTTCACTTTGTGGAGGTGGCAGTTTGAGGTCTACCTCGATGACAAGGGCCTACTTGAGCCGGTCAACGGTAAAGAGACCGCCCTTCCGGATACCGCGACGCCAGAGGAAGTGGACAAGTACAAGAAGCGCAACAAGAAGGTGCTTGCTTTGTTGGTTTTAGCGCTAGCCCCGCCGCAGCGCGCACTAATTCAAGGATGCACGGAGGTTGCGCAGGCCTGGAAGAAGCTCTGCACCATCTACCAGTCCACCAACCGTGCCAACCAGCTCTTCTTCTTCAAGAGACTTGTGACCCTCCGAGCCAACGAAGCCGATGACATCATGGAGATCCTGCAGCAGATCGAGTCCCTCACTCCTGAGTGCGTAGCCACCGGATGGAAGGTCAATCCTTAGCTACAAGCCATGATCCTCCTCCTCGCCTTGTCGGACAGTTGGAGTTCCATGATTACCATCGTGGGCGGCTGGTCCGCCGATGAGCTGAAGTACCCAGAGGTGGCTGGGTATGTACGCAATGAATGGATGCAGCGTGGTGGGGGAGAGAGCGGGGCAACGTCAAGTTCCACCTATGTTGTCTGCCCTCAAAGTGGAGGGGGAGGCAAGAAGGGGATGGGTGCCAAGAAGGGCACCAAGAGAGGTGACAACAAAGGAGAGTGCTACAACTGTGGCAAACAGGGCCACTATGCACGCAACTGCCCCAACAAGAAGTTGGACCAGCTCAGGAAGGGCAAGAAGAAGGACATCCAAGTCATGATGGCCAGGGAGTCTACCGACTTGACAGATCCAGAAGTCACGGTGATCGACTCCGGATCAGACCGACACACACAATGCAACTGGGCAGCATTCGTCACCCACGGCACCACCGAGTGGCGCATGATAGTGGCCAACGGCAAAACAGAGTTGGCCGTGGACCAAGGCAATGTTCGCATCGAGTCGGTGATGAACGGGAAAGTCATTCCGTGCACCATCTACAATGTGCTCCACATGCCCAATTTTGCCGCAAACCTGCTGTCAGTGAGCTGCCTAACCGACAAGGTGCTTGAGGTACACTTCAACAAGAAAGAGACCATCATCCGGAAGGAGGGGGATGGCAAGGTGGTTGCACGTGGCAAGAGGGAGGAGGACCTGTACGTTCTTTGTACCAAGGTTCTTATCGATGCGATGAGGACTGACGCCGTCAACCTCGTGACGAAGAATGAAGGAAATCTGGACCTATGGCGTCGCCGCCTATGTCACATCGCTCCTTCAACTGTGAGGGACATGGAAAAGAAGGAAGTGGTGCGGGTCTTGAGGTCAAGCGCCTCGATGCAGCCAAGAATGCCGTGTGTGAGTCATGCGTGGTGGGCAAGGGGACACGGCAGCCGTTTGATGGCAAAGGGACGCGTGCATCGGCGAAGTTGGAGGTGGTTCACACGGATGTGTGCGGACCGTTCGAGCCTTCCATTGGTGGGGCGCACTACTTTGTCACCGTCATCAACGACTGCAGCCGCAAGCTCTACCTCTACATCATCAAGGGGAAGAGCAATGTCTTGTCGTGCATGCAAGAATTCGTGGTGGCTGTGGAGTGACAAACGGAGTTGAAGGTGAAGGCGTTAAGGAGCGACAACGGTGGCGAGTACGGGGGCTGCTCGGCATGGATGAACAGCAAGGGGATCGCGTAGCAAAAAACTACGCCACACTCTCCACAGCAGAACGGTGTCGCGGAGAGGGTGAACCGCACCATCCTCAACATGGTCCTGTCTATGTTGAGTGATGCCGGCCTCGCGCAGCGGTACGAGGATGAGGCAGCACGGATAGTGGCGTACATCATGAACCTGATGCCACAAGAAGTGTGGAGCAGGAGGAAGCCAACTGTGGCACACCTTTGCACGTTTGGTTGTGTTGCACATGCTGTTCTACAGGCACGCGAGGGGAGGGGCAAGCTGGACCCGCGGACTCGCCGGTGCATCTTTGTCGGGTACGAGAGCGGGAGCAAGGCGTACCGGCTCTTTGACCCGCGGAGGCAGCAGATCGTGAAGAGTCACGTTGTCACGTTCGACGAGGACAGCCGATGGACGGACGAGGACACCAGTCTCTCCAAGCATGGGGAGTGGCTGCCACTCCTCGAGGGGGAGATGCCGGAGGACACAAAAGAGGGTGACATTCGAGCGGCTCCAACCGGCGGGAACCATCCATGGGATGGTAGAGCAGCTGATTTGCCTTAAGCCGAGTCAGACAATGATTCCGAAGCGCCGGCAACAATGAAGCTGAACGAGGAGGCGGTTAGTGAGCCCGCATCTCCACGGTCCCCGAGAGAGGGGGAGCAGACTAGCGGTGTGAGTGGCGCCGCAAGAGGACAGTAGCAGTAGTAGCGGTAGCAGCAGCTGCAGCCTCAATAGCAGCAGCCCCGGAGAAGCAAATGCACAAGGAGGATGACAAAGAGGTTCGATGCCACGGAGGGCATCTGTGTTGGAGTAATGCTCCTCACCATAGCAGGAGTGACTCCAAAAAGGAACACCAAAAAGACATGCCGTAGTGGCTTAGTGGTTAATGGTGTCCACCTATAGAGGCAGGGGCCCGGGTTCAAGTCCCACGAGATGAAATTCTGCCCTGCCTCAAGGGAGGTGGAAAATAGATGCCAGGAAGCTAGCTCAACCTCTAGAGTTCCTCTTTAAGTTTCTAGAAGGCTAGGTGAGGGTCCAGGAAGGTGGCACACCTTCTAGAAGGGGTGATTTGTCCTACAAGGCATCTAGAGGTGTCTTGGTCTTCTGGACACCTTCCCTCCTACTAGAAGCAAGCTGAGGAATCTAGGAAGGGGCAGAAGCTTCTAGAGGAGGGAAGGGATGCCTTCCTAGGTGGGAAAAGGACAGCCTACCAAGGAGCACTCTAGAAGCCATAGAATCTGCTAGGAAGCTCCAAATCTGGCATGCTTTGGTGTTCTGGAAAGCTTAGATTAGTGGCTATAAAATGCCACTGCTTGTGAGCCTTGATCAAGTGTTAATGTCCATCCAATTGAGGCCAAAACTATTGCCTCACTCTCAGACCAGATTTTGCCATCCTTGGAACCAGTTGCCTCCACAGTTTCAGTCTCTCCAAAAACAGTTGGTGGTGTGAAACATCCACTGCTAGGGACCCTCCAGGGTGCACACTCACCCTCAGGCCAACAATCTGGACTGGGCTCGCTCAAGCGTTCTTTGTGCAAGAGGAGCGCAAGACCGTCAAGGAGGCGTTGCAGCGGAAGTATTGGGCTGAGTGGGAGGGAGCCATAAAATCTGAGCTCGCCTCCCATGTAGAGAACTGTACTTGGTAGCTGATTGACGGGCCGGAGGGCGCGAAATCATCGGCTCCAAGTGGATCTTCAAGAAGAAGCTCACCAAGGAGGGGAAGTTGGAGCGGTACAAGGCGTGGCTAGTGGCGAAAGGGTACGCCCAACGGAAGGGTAAACATTACGAAGAAACCTTTGCATCCTTGGAAAATTTTGCCTCCATCCGCTCCATCCTCTAGGTGGCGACAACGCGCGACTACGAAGTCCACCAAATGGACGTAAAAACCGCGTTCCTCAACGACGACGTGGACAAGGAGGTCCTCATAGAGGTGCCAGGGGGGGTGGACGCACCACTGGGGAAGGTGTACCGGTTTCGCAAGGCGCTCTACGGACTGAAGCAAGTGCCACTCATGTAGTACCTGAAAATGGATGGCTTCATGGCCGAGCTTGGCTTCAAGTGCTACGAAGCAGATCAAAGCGTGCACATGCGAAAGCAGCCGGGATTGCACTAGATCGTGGTCCTTTATGTGGATGACCTTATCCTTGTGTCATTGGACATGGAGGAGTTGGTGAACCCGAAGCGGCAGCTGGACAGTCGGTTCAAAATGACAGGCATGGGCGTGCTTGAGTACTACCTCGGCGTCGCCATCAAGAGGTGCCGCAAGGCACGCACGCTTGAGATGGATCAAGCAAAGAAGTGCAAGAGGTGCTCTGCCGCTAAAACCTGGAGGATTGCAACCCAATCCGCACACCCATGACCACCACATGTGAGCTAAGCTCGAGCATGGGGCCGAGCGTGGATGACGAGGAGGAGATGGCAGGTGTGCCATACCAGTCTGTGGTGGGGAGCATCATGTACACCATTGTGGCGACGCGGTCCGAATTGGCCTTCGCGGAGGGCCAAGTGAGCCGCTATGTTGCTGACCCCAGGCCGCTGCATTAGCAAGCTGTGAAGTGGATCCTCCGCTATCTCAAGGCGACAAAACAGTCGTGGCTCGTGTTTGGAGGGGGAGGGCGTGATGACTCCCTCGAGTTGGTCGGCTACTCGGATGCCAACTGGGCCGGTGATGTGGATGACAGAAAATCAACGTCGTGGTAAATGTTTGTGCCTGGTGGTGCAGTAGTTTCATGGGCAAGTACGAAGCAAGACTGTGTTGCACTGTCTAGCACCGAAGTGGAGTACATTGCACTCACGGAAGCCGCAAAGGAGGCGGTGTGGTTGTGGCGGCTGCTCAAGGAGATCGGCGTGCCGCAAAGGAAGTCGATTGTACTCAACGTTGACAACATGAGTGCCATCAGCCTCACCCAAAACCCAGTGCTGCACAAGAGGACCAAGCACATCGAGATCTGTCATCACTACGCACAGGACTTGGTGGCAAAGGGAGATGCGTCTATTGTGCATTGTGGCACTAAGCGCATGCTTGACGATGCCATGACCAAGGCACAACCCAAGGACAGGCACGACATGAGCTAAATGGAGCTCGCTCTGCACTATGAGGTCTAAAGTGTTACTGGTTCCAAGGACAGGGCATCAAGGCTGCGGTGCAAGGGGGGGATTGTTGACATGGTGTGCCCCTTGCCATGAGTACCCTTGATCATATTCCCTGGTTCGACCACTGAGGAGTGGTCAAACACCTAATCTTAATTTGGATTCCTTGGACATTTCCATGCAGGATCGAGCTTTGAATCGCTCGATTTGAGTGAGTAGTCAGAAAGCTAGCCTAGCCCAAAAATCGGGTGTTGGGCGTGTGGAATCTGGTACCCGCCATAGGTGACGTGATAATCCACCGCCCGTGATCCGAGTTTGTCTCCGATGGGCTCCAAAGGCACATGGGCCATGAAGGAATGGATGTGGATGGTCTCCTGGACCAGGGCAAGCCCCTCCCCACGTTGGAATGACAGGAAGGGCGCTTCGACAAGCCACCGTCAAAGCGCCTCCCGTCACTCCCGTTCGTGGGCATGGTAAGCGGCTCGGCTCCACCAAGGGTTACTTCGTCGGCCCTAGCAGGGGCTCTAGTGCTTCGATTTGGGCGTACTTGGATGTGTTGGAAATCTTAGACCACAGACTATAGGAATCGGATGTAATCTTACTATGCTAACTAACAAAAACGTGTTTCGATTAAGTTCTACTGAATGCGACGTGTTATGCCCACTCACATCCGTGATCCTTGTGCTCCATACTTATCATCATTGGTGTCCATTGGTAGCCCAAACACTGGTAGCTTGCTTCAGTGAGAGCTAGGCATCCTTGAAGGTCCTTCTACACCCACTAGAGCCAACAACATATTCTATCTCGGACGAGCTATGTGCAATGCAGCCATTCTTACCGATGCGCCTGAACACGCGGTACAACCGAGAAGGAACACGATACCGGTACGATTGTGTCCATCTGGAGTCCAGGCCTAGTTGTTTTTGGTGTATCCATCAAGAACCAGCAAACACAGCCGAAAATAGAAGAGTCCGAGGTACGGTGTGGAGACAACGTACTGCACCACTCGCACAATCTCATGAAGGGCTCTTGCGCGTGGAGCCTGTAAAAACTGTACAAGGAGGTTGACGGCGAAGGCGATGTCGGGGCGTGTAGTAGTGGCCAGGTACATGAGAGATCCAATGAGACGGAGGTACAAGGTCACATCCACTGTCTTCCCCAACTGTGTGGGATTGTCCACGTTTACGGCATCTTACCCATCATGTGTGAGAAGTGTGGAGGCGGTGGGCAGTGTGCCAAGGAGATCAGTGAAGAGTTTCCCCACAACACGTGCGTATCGGGCCTCATGCACCAGTAGTGCGCAACGTCTACGATCTCTCACAATCTCCATGCCAACAAATACTACTGCAAGACCAAGGTCCTTCATCATATAAGCAGTCTGGAGACGCGATCAGAAGGTCATCCACATAGACCGGGATGGCGGTGAACTGCTCAAGCAATCGTCTCATAGAGAGAGAGAGGGATCTGCCTTGTTTTTTACATATCCTGCACAAGTCAAGGTACCAGTGATCTCCTGGTTCTAACACCAAGGAGACTGCTTGAGGCCGTGTAAGGACTTGCGCAAGCGCTAGAACTTGTCACTGTCTTCAAAGCCAGGTGGTTGAGCCACATAAATCTCCTCATCTAAAGAGCCATTGAGGAACACAGTGTTCACGTCCATCTGGTGCAGTTCCCAGTCATGCTGAGCTACTGCACCACACAGAGCACTGAAGTCATGCGGCCGACGGGAGAAAAAATGTTGGCGTAACTGATGCCATCAATCTGAGAGTACCCCTTAACAACCAAACAAGCCTTGTTGCGTTACTATGAGCCATCCGGCTTCACTTTCTTGCAAAATACCCACTTGACCTGAATAGCCTTCCTCCAAGGTGGAAGGTCGACTAGCTTGTAAACTACGTGCTGCCAAATGACGCAAAGCTCATTCTCGCAGGCATCACACCCGGCGTTAGCATCCTCTGATGATAGAGCTTCCCTTAGTGTACCCCGATCAGGCGCCATAGAGAGAGTGCTCTGAGTGGCAAGTTCACACGCCTCAATGCTAGGTTTAACGACCACAAGGTCGGCTACTGCATCACAAGCGATATGAAACTCGTGAGTGACGAGATCGTGTCCTACGGGGCATGTTGGATGTACCTCTGCGTGCTCAGTGTAGACACCCATGCCTAGGGCCTTTGTGCCGGGATCACCACTCGTGATGCTGTGAGTGGAGCGCTTGGTTGTGGGACGTGACACTCGCTGGAATTCAAAGTCCAATGGTTGAAGACGACCGCCGAGCTCACGTGATAGACCTGGGCTCGAGGATCTCACCTCAGGCTGAGGAACAGGCACAACCATAACTGGTGAGGGCTACGGCAAAGGAGTAGGTGGTACACTACGAAGAGATGCGTGTGTTGGAGACACGGGATTGGGTGTGATAGTAGGAAAAGGAGGTGAGGCAGGACCACGCACAGAGGCAGGAGTAATGGCGGACACAGGTACACGATCATGGGTACGTGTGGGGTGCGAGGGAACATGGGTAGAGATCGGCTGTGCTGGAGAGGTCTCTAGGCCGACAGTGATGATCACTGGGTTATCCAGAGCGGGAGACAGAGAAGTGAAGAGGGCTCAAACGGACATATCAGCCCAGAGAGATGTACTCGCAGGCTCAGATTCCCCCATCCGTCGAGAAACCTCACACGTAAGAACTGTTAGCTACTGAGCTAACCACCTCTGACAGAGAAGCCGCGAAACCAAAAAAGCTCACAAAGGTTTTTAGGCCTTCTTCCTTTGTTGACATGTGTCATGCACCCCAAACTTAATCAGGCATACACTTCACCTTCAAGAGTACTAACGCCTTAGCATTACATCTCAAGAAGAGCTCAAGTCGTCAATACGCAAGAGAGCATCAAGCAATGCTTAATTGATCAGCATGCAAGACAAGTCCTTTTATAGCTGTCTGTCCAGTCCTAGAACTCAAAAGCACATTCCTAAGAAGTGGCTTGATCCTACCACATCACCAAGAGACTTGCGCTGTGGGCTTGACACATAAGCATCCTTGTGCCAAGGTGACTTATCAGCCGTGTTGCTTCCCAGAAGCAATGGACTTTCTTTCTTGGAAGCTTCTAAAACAACCAAGACGTGCATGGAGCCAGGATCGAGCTCATGACCTCTCACTTGGCCAAATCAACAAAATGGCCAAGTTAACCACTCACCTACATGGTGTATACACAGGTCATATCTCACATGAGACAGAGCATAGTTGAGTCACCCTACAACAAATCCAGGGGTCATACCTCCACAAGGGGCAGAGCATTCCTGATCCGTCGTACAAGACTGAACAAGGGGCAAACATATTCAACAAATCTCTCCCTTGCACCTTGCGTCAGTTTCCATCATCATTCTTCATTACTTGCGTTGACCATGCCGACACCTTGCCTGCCCGCCTGGTGGGCATCCTTGTCCAATGGCTTCGTAAGCATGTGAGCCCGGTTCAGCTTGGTGCCGACATACTCCAGTTCCACTGTTTTCTTGTAGACCAAGTCCCGAGCATAGTGGTAGCAAATCTTGATGTGCTTTGTGCGCCTGGACAGAACTGGGTTCTTGGACATGTCAATCGCGCTCATGTTGTCAATCTTGATGATTGTTGCCGTTGGCTATGGTGCCTTCATCTCAGAGAGCAAGCTGCGAAGCCACTGCACCTCTTTACACACCTCAGCCAATGCAATGCACTCAGCTTCAGCTGTTGACAGAGAGACACACTCCTGCTTGCGACTCGCCCAACTGACAGCACCTCCATTTAGCATACACACAAAGCCGGAGGTGGATTTTCTGTCGTCGATATTGCCTCCCCAGACAGCGTCGGTGTAGCACATGAGACAGAGTGACACGGATCCAGCGATGCCTCCTAATTGGAGTCCCACGTGTCGCGTCCCCTTAAGGTAGCGCATGATGCGCTTCACAGCCTGCCAGTGCAGTGGACCAGGATTGGCCACAAACCGGCTCACCTGCCAAACAACATGGGCTATATCTGGCCGGGTGGCGACCATGGCATACATCAGACTACCCACTGCAGAATGATATGGGATTCCCAGCATGCCAGTTTTCTCTGCTTTGTTGGATGGGGACATGGAGGTGGAGAGCTTGCACTCTGAGCTCATGGGTGTGCTGGCAGGCTTGCAATCTGCCATGTCGTATTGTTTGAGGATGGAGTCGATGTACTTTGTCTGGTTCAGGTTGTTAGTACCTGCGGTTCTGTCATGCTTGATGGCAATGCCAAGGTAGAAGTTAAGAGGACCCATGTCCTTCATCTTGAACCTGCTACTCAGCTGCCCCTTGAGATTGTCTAGCAGCTGCGTTGAAGAAGAGGACAGAATCAAGTCATCGACGTACAAGGCGACCAACATAGTCCCTTTGTCGCTCTCATGCACGTACATGCTAGGGTCGTTGTCGCAGTGCATGAAGGACTCCTTGGCCATGAATGTATCCATCTCTTGGTACCAAAGTCTTGGCACTTGTTTTAGCCCATAGAGCGCCTTCACTAGCCTGCAAACCTTGCCCTCGGGCTCAACAACCCCCTCTGGAACCTCCATCAGCACCTCCTTGTCAAGTATGCCGTAAAGGAAGGCTGTCTTGACATCCATCTGGTGGACCTCCATGTTCTTAGTAGCAGCAATGGCGAGCATTGACCGGATGCAGATAAACGTCACAACGGGAGCAAAGGTCTCATCGTACTCTACGCCAGGCCGTTGAGAGAACCCCTTTGCTACCACCCGTGCCTTGTACTTGTCTATCTTACCATCCTGTTTCCTTTTTACTTTCAGCACCCACTTGGAACCCACAACATGAGCGCCGGCAGGTCTGTCCACCAGTACCCATGTCCCATTCTCCTCGATGGAGCTGAGTTCACTGCGAATTGCTTCATCCCACTCAGCTTTGTCAGGCCGCGTGAGTGCCTCTGCGTCAGACATTGGCTCCTCTTGAACCATGAACGAATAGTTGAAGCCTGTCCATTCACCCCTATCTGCATCGTAATGCTGCCGAGGAACTTTCAGACGTGAACTACTCCTTGGACCTGCTTGCTGTTGCTGTTGATGTAGAGGCTAGAGGTTTGTTTTGTCATCGATGGGGGGAGAGGTATCCTCCTCATGGTCTGGAGTATCAGATACGTCGGACTCGGAGGCTGATTCCTCCGAGTCATCTTCATCAGCTTCTCTCCCTGTTGTAGTACCCAGCCCATGCCATTGTGCTGGTGCTTCATCTCCCTCCTCAAGAAGAGTGAGCCACTCTCCCTATTTTCGAGTGTTCTCAAGTTCAAGAAGCTCTCACTTACTCACTGATTGTTTGTGGAAATCCACGTCTTTGCTGCGGATGACCTTTTTAGCTCCTTGGTCCCACATTCTATAAGCTTTGTGGGTGGTCTCATAGCCGATGAAGATACACTTTCGTGCTCTTGCATCGAGCTTTCCAGGACCCTCACCCGCCTGGACCTTGGCGAAGTTGGTGCAACCGAACACCTTTAGATGGGAGGCGTCCGGCTTCCTACCCGACCATGCTTCTTGAGGTGTCTTCAGCTGCTGTGTCTGCTTCTTCCTACCTCTCCTTCGCAGAGTTGCTGCAGGTGTGAGGTTCACAAGATACGTAGCCATGCATGCTGCTTCAGCCCAGAACCTAGGAGGCAGCTTGGCGTCAAAGAGCATGCACCTTGTCATGCCAAGGAGGGTCTGATTCATCCTCTCTGCTACGCCGTTGCTTTGAGGTGAGTAGGGAGTAGTTTTCTGGTATTCAATGCCCTGTGTCTTGAGCCACTCCCTGCAGGCTTCGTACCCCCCCCATTGTCCGTCCTGAATGCCTTCACCTTCCTTCCACTCTGTCGCTCGACCATAGCGACAAAGGCTTGCAGATTCTCCTTCACCTCACTTTTCTTTTTGAGAAAGTATATCCAGACCTTGCAGCTGTTGTTGTCGATGCATGTGAGGAAGTATCTACTGCCTCCATTGGATGGTATGCGAAAGGGACCACACACGTCAGAGTGGATGAGGTCAAGGGGTGCGAGAGCACGCGTACCATTACGCTTGAAAGGTTTCTTCTTGGCCTTGCCTTGAAGGCATGGCTCACACAAGATCCCAGCTCCCTCCGCCTCATTACCTAGCTCCATCCCACGCACTAGCTCCTGCTTATCCATGAGTAACAATGTGCGATGAGCCACGTGCCCAAAGCGCCTGTGCCATCGGTTCTCCAACGATGTGCACTGGCTAGAATGAACAGGCTCGGTGGCTGCATTTGCTTCTGGTTTTGTTGCTGAATCTTCCGGTGCCACTGCTTCCGCTGCTCCAACATGTCCTTCATCATCAGAGTCTGCATCGTTGCTCTCCTCATCATCACTCCCAGCCAAAGATTCAGCTGTTGATGTTGTCTTGGTTTGCAAGACGTAGAGTCCATCAACACGAGGGACCTGTGCGACAACCTTCTTGGCAGGGTAGGAAATGCTGATGTCCTTGGTAGGGACTATCACTGCTTCCTTCTCTGTAAAAACAACTTTCATGCCATGGTTAGCTATCTTAGAGACAGAGAGCAGGTGGCTGTGAAGGAGGGCAAGTAGACTACCCCCTCTAGCTTGAGGTCAGAGTCCGCACCGTTGACACCCACTGTGACCAGCTTGGCACCAATCCCCTCAGCTGCCTCAACCTTACCGTTGGCGACTCTGAAGTTTTTGCTGCATGGAGCAAGAGAGATGAAGTCTCTCTTCTCATAGGTGGTGTGCTCGTTTGAACCCGAGTCAATGCCGTAAGCTCCTGGCCTGAGTATCGCCCTCCCTTTGTTGGAGGCACACTCAGCCATCAAGCTTGTGGGATGCTTCCCACCATGTCCCCCTCGCCATTCATCCTCGTCTCCTCCCTCCTTCTTAGGTGCCCGGCACTCCCGAGCCCAGTGTCTAGCCTTACCACAGTTATGGCAGTTTCCTTGACGCTTTGGCCCCTTCCACCAGGGCCGTTGTTTCCCTTGTATCCAGAGGAGGAGGCATTACGAAAGGCACCGCTGCTTCGTGAGGCAAATGCAGCCATGTTTGCTTCACTACTACTGCGACGCATGGCTTCATTCTGCACATACTCCGAGAAGGTGGTGTAGGATACTTGCTCTTCGGTCCACCCTCCAATCACTGTGATCATGGGACAACAGCTCTCCGGCAGCGTCATCAGAAAAATCATGGCCTGCATATCGGATTTCAGGTCCCACCCCATGCCGTTGGCTTGTTGCAAGAGAGTCTCAAACTTCTGCATAAAGGCGGAGACATCCTCCCCTTCACCAAGCCTCATGCTGATGAGGTTTTGTAGAATGAAGAGACGGTTGGCAAGTGAAGAGGACTGAAACACCTTGCCCAGTTTGGCGTATGCCGCGGCTGCCACTCTACAATTGCTGATGTGTGAGAGGAATGAGGGTTGTATGGAGGACACGAGAATGGCAAGAGCCTTCTTGTTGAGCTTGACCCATGCCACAAGGTCAGCACCCTCCTCCTTTGGTGCTGGGATACTTCCGTAAAAATATCCTAGCAAGTCTCTATCATCCATGATGATCTCAAACTGCCACTTCCAGAGAGCAAACCCCTCTCCATCAAACTTGAGGATGGGAGATTGATTCCCTGGTTCCCCTGTCCCTGCCATCCCTACACCTACAAATGCTACAGCTGTTGTACCTGTAGTTAATGCCGATGCACCTGTGTTTGAGGCCGTTGTAGGTTGTTGGTGAGAAGAGGCAACTGCTGGCCCTCTTCACGTTGGCCGATGCAAGCAGATGTAGGCTGATGTAGGCTGATGTCAGCTCCCAAGGCAGAAAGGTGCAGATGTGTTGCATTCCCCTCCTGCTCATGTTGCCCTTCAAACAAAGAAGCTGGGTGAGAGCAAAGGCGCTCTCACTGCTTGTGACCTTAGCGGTTGCGTGCGTGAAACTTCCCTAACCAGAGGAGTGGGCCCATAACCCTTTGTTAGCTACTGAGCTAACCACCTCTGGCAGAGAAGCCGCGAAACCAGAAAATCTCACAAAGGTTTTTAGGCCTTCTTCCTTTGTTGACATGTGTTATGCACCCCAAACTTAATCGGGCATACACTTCACCTTCAAGAGTACTAACGCCTTAGCATTACATCTCAAGAAGAGCTCAAGTTGTCAATACGCAAGAGAGCATCAAGCAATGGTTAATTGATCAGCATGCAAGACAAGTCCTTTTATAGCTGTCTATCCAGTCCTAGAACTCAAAAGCACATTCCTAAGAAGTAGCTTGACCCTGCCACATCACCAAGAGACTTGCGCTGTGGGTTTGACACATAAGCATCCTTGTGCCAACGTGACTGATCAGCCGTGTTGCTTCCCAGAAGCAATGGAATTTCTTTCTTGGAAGCTTCTAAAACAACCAAGATATGCATGGAGCCAGGATTGAGCTCATGACCTCTCACTTGGCCAAATCAACAAAATGGCCAAGTTAACCACTCACCTACATGGTATACTTAGAGGTCATATCTCACATGAGACAGAGCATAGTTGAGTCACCCTACAACAAATCCAAGGGTCATACCTCCACAAGGGGCAGAGCATTCCTGATCCGTCGTACAAGACTGAAAAAGGGGCAAACATATTCAACAGGAACGTGCGTGATGGACAAGAACGTGATCGAGGTCAGATCACGGAAGGTGAGAGACTCAAAGAACAGCGTGTCACCGGACTCAACCATGCGACGGGCGGGGTTCCAAAAATACCAAGCCTTTGACCGCGGGGATATGCCTACAAAGGCACACAAGGGACCCCGCGGTGAGACCTTGGACCCCTACTGGTCCTCGGTGTACCACGGAAGCCAAGGATCTCCATACACCAGCAAGACCCAGGTTTGCACGATGGCCAAACGAAAGCTGGTAGGGTGTAACATGGTCTGAAAGGAGACTTTGCGGGGGGAAGTTCCAGACCCCATCACGAAGAAACCCGCCGCCGCAAACCAAACGGAAGGTATGCAACGTGTGGCGAGACTGACGCTCAGCCATCACTAGCCAGAGGTGAACCGCGAGATCGGCCTCACTCTTTTGGAGAAGGCTATAGACACACCGCATCCGCATGAAGTCATCAGTCAGAGTCAAGATGTATCTGCCCTTTCGGACAGAGACTCGACAAGAAGAGGACCGAGAAGGTGCAAATGGACCAACTCGAGAGGGCGAAGTGCGCGAGAACGGGAGTTAGGGTAGGTGCAACGATGCATGTTACTCTGAACGTAGAAGAGACAATCGGTCTTGTGTGGCTTCTTGAAAGAAGCCGCGTCAATGATGAGTGCGGGCTGTGTCCGAATGAACTTTGACACAATATCGGAGCCCACATGACACAGGCAATGATGCAGCAGTTGCTGGTGCTTTGCACGTAGAATGCCAGTGATAAACACTCGAGCACGAGGGGAGGGGGAGCAAGAAGGAGGAGGAGAAATCAGATAGACACGATACAGATCATCCAAAACAGAGTATCAATAGTTGTCACAGTTATGAATTCTGTAGTGTGCTCCAGAGAGAGTCCCATCAGTGTGCAGGCACGTACAGGAAGCAAGCTGAGCTCAAGGTCAGGCAAAAAATGCACCTCGGAAAGATACGGGGGGTCAGATGAACCATCAAAGCACACCACCCGAACACCCTGGACCGTCAAGGACTGACCAGAGCCTCTGCGAACAGTGCGAACAGACACAACAGGATCGAGAAAAACAAAGTCACTACGACGAGAGGTCATGTGATGAGTGGCACCAGAATCGATGATCCCAGTGCCACTTGGATCACGACCGGAGGACGTCACTGTACAACGGGTAATGGAGCACTCGGCCTTAGACGGGCGTTGAGAAACAGGTAAGGAACGAGGCAAGGCTCAGAGGTGCGACTCATGAATCCAATCGTTACTGTCAGGCCCATCGTCATCACTTGCCAGCTGTGCCCCCCCACACGAGTCATTACGACAGACAAGAACAGACAAAAATTTAGTCTGTGAACCTCCTGGCTCTGACAACACACTCGCACCTCCTTGAAAACAAATCACCAGAAGATGACACAGCTTGGCGATGGTGCAATCACGCGTGTCCGGGTCACCACTGCTCGCTGGTGAAGAAGCGGGAACTACTATAGTCGTGGACGCCGCTCGACCGGAGGCTGTGCTGCTGGACGCAACTCGCTGTGCGTGTGCAACTTGAAGACCACGAATGATCCACGCCCAGTCTCACGGGCGGAAGTCACCTGGAGGAAAAGCTGATGCACCCAAGGAAGAAGCTTCAGGGAGGTAGAGAAGGGCTCGAGCACAGCGACGTTGTACCTCGTGAAGATGTCTCTGTGCTCAAGGCGGACTACGAGCAAGATCGTGCGGAGTGCCCATAGTAGTGTACCTCCTGAGGTCCCAAGGCGCGTGTAGGTGCACATGGCGTACCGCTGGTAGGTTGCAGGCTCAACAGGTCCCTGATGAAGGGAGTGAAAGCCACGAATGTGGGCGGCGCGGGTGGCGTGCGTCTCTGTAGCAAGTAGGAATAATGCCAGGTCCCAGCTCCCACGCGGATCAAAACCGGTGCCTGTGCAGGCCTCTCGAAGGAACGGGCAGAAGTCTACGACGATCTTGCGCGGCATGGTGTAAAGGAGTCCGTGTATTGCCCTGGCCACTGTCAGCACGTGTGCTCGGTTTGTAACCTGATACGGACTATGGTAATAGGGCCATATTCCCTCTAAAGTGGCCCAAATCTGGAAAAGGATCTCCCAGCAGTCAAAACCGTCCTCGCTGACATATCGTGGGGACGGTGTCCTTGGGTTGCCGCTCCGTAAAGCAACCACATGGTGAGAAGGACGAGGGATGGGGAAGACACCAGGAAGAGTGGCTAGGATGGAGATTAGGTGAGGATCGAATCTCGGGAAAAGAGGAAGCACATGTGTGTGGGGGCCGAGAACTCGTGTGGAGTTGGCGTAGACGCTCTTGAAGCACACGAATCTTGCTCTCGTGAGTGCCGCTCTCCATACCTAGCATGTCAGGGTCCTCATCTCAAGGATCAAGAGGTGGCGGGTCGTGTCCTACTCCAGTTACCGGTGTTGGTACTGACTGCTGTGCAGACGGTGCGACACTGAGAGCTACCTTGGAGGTCCGTTGTGGGGCCGTGGACTGACCACAAAAAAGCTGAGTGAGCGTGCGGATGGTGTCAGTCTGCTGTTGCTGCAGGCGATGCATCTCGTTCTGCTGGCTCCGCAGGTCCTCAGTAGCATGCGAGTGTGGGCTCATGACCCCTGAGGAGGAAGAAGAGGGATCTAGTGATCTTTTGCCCTTATCACCTGCCGGAGCCATGTCAGCGCTCAGTATGGGCCGGAATGTCAAACTGGTCGGATTGCAGAACAGTCAGCATTTTTCAAGGAGTAGAAATGCTGGAAAAGTTTGACTCTCCAACCAAACATTTGACCAAGGCCAGTGCTGAAGTCAGTAGGGATTTGCTGACATCAGCACGAACCTGATGACGCCAGCAAGAAAGATGTTGACGTCAGGACAACCCCCTTTTTTTGACAACCCTCGCGGTTGTTGCTCCGCTACGGAGGAACGCTACGCCGTCTGAACCTAGACGCACAGAATCACAAGCCGGATGCTAGGACTGGTCACATGCATGTATCTTGCATGAAACGGTGGACACACAATGCAAAAAAATGCAAATCAGACCTATGGCCAGTCCACCGATAAACTTCTACGTGCTGTAGAAAAATTGCAGGAGGTCCAAGGCAACGTCTAGAGCTCTGAGACGGTCAGCTCCAAGCTGGTAGTCCACCACGAGACGATGCACCGTTACCACCTGGGTCCGCATCAGGTATCTGCACGGGCATGGACACGACCGAATGGTCACAGTAAACTGTACGGGGCAACACGATTGTCACAAATCACAACAACGACAACTTTGACGTGTCGTGGTATCATTGGGGAAGGCAACGATGAGATGGTTGAGGCATGGTACAGTCGGCCATTGGACATGAGCCGAGGAAATGACTTCCACAACCAATGACATATTGGTTGTTTGAAAAAATTGTGCTCAGTCTGCCTTCATCACCTTCTATTGAAGAATTCTCTTTGGGTACATGATAATTACCCGACCAAAGATAGCATTTGGTGAGGAAACTGAGATGATGGATGTTTTTGGAAAAAACAACAATCATCTCTCTCCTCTCCTCTCCTCTCCTCTCCTCTCCTCTCCTCTCCTCTCTCTCTCTCTCTCTCTCTCTCTCTCTCTCCCCCCCCCCCCCCCCCCCNATTGTTTGAAAAAATTGTGCTCAGTCTGCCTTCATCACCTTCTATTGAAGAATTCTCTTGGGGTACATCATAATTACCCGACCAAAGGTACCATTTGGTGAGGAAACTGAGATGATGGTTGTTTTTGGAAAAAACAACAATCATCTCTCTCCTCTCCTCTCGTCTCCTCTCCTCTCTCTCTCTCTCTCTCTCTCTCTCCATCTCTCTCTCTCTCTCTCTCTCTCTCTCTCTCCCCCCCCCTCCCTCCCTCCCTCCCTCTCCACGTTTGAATTTCATGAGTGAAAATGGAGCACTTGTCTGAAGGGCATCCTCATCACCCATGAGCACAGTTACACCACTTTTAGCATTAGCCGTTTATGGCTTCAAGTTTTGACATGCTAACTACGAAGCAATCTAATGGGGATCACTTGAGGTGGAGCATTTATCCTGGTGTTGTGAAGTTGTTTCCGCAGCCAAAAGTGAGTGGTCTTCTAGATTCCATTGTGTGACGCAAAGAATTCTCCGTGGTAGGTGTTTTTATTGAAAGGGCGGTGGAAGTGTGAAAGTTGACTGCATTGGATTCTTTCTTGAAAAAGGGTGTATGGTCTGGGCCTCTCTTTGTGTGAGGGTTCTCTTGAGCCATTCTTTTCATGGTGGTGTGCTCTCAAACCTTGGCATTGAGGGGGGGGGGGGGGGGACGGGCATTGTGCAAGTTTGCCTTTCACTCTGTGATGACTTGGGGAAATTTAGAGTGTCAATTTTCTATGTTTCGTGACATGGCACACATGAAGAGATTATCCACATATCTTTGTACATTGATTAGGAACAATTCTATCTTATGTTTGATTTTTATTCATGTTCAAGACCGGGAAACTAAAGAACATGTTCTATTGGCTCGAAAATACCACGTTCGGTTGTTTTGAGCATTTTTGGTGCGTATAACCACCCTCACTAATTTCATACCTGATTCAGGTGCTGAGTTTCAGTGGGTTTTCCACTATAAATGAGATTTTGAAAACTCATTGCAGTGTCATATACGGGTCGAAAAACCAACACATGTTCTATTTTTTCCTTGTATTACAAATGGTCGTCTTTGAGCCATGTCGTCCCAATGAGTTTGCCTGAGAAGCCGCCTAATTCATTGATGTCGATGTATATACATTGTTTCTTTTTCCGTTGTGTTTTATCCATACTTCCGACCATTCCAATCACCCTCAGTGCATTGGATGACTGGGATTGACAGCTCTGTGTGTTGTGGTACTGAAGTATGCCCCCAACTCCCCAGGTCGAACATGACCAGGGGCCAAAAAAGAGCTAGTTGGGGTTACGTAGTAACCCTATGCATTCGGTTCGGTATCCAAGAATCAGCGCTGACGTCAGAAAATCCGCCGCATAAGGACTTCCGCGACGGCAATTCTGTCTGCGGTCGGTGTTTCTGTCCACCGACAGCCCATTGAGTATTTTCTAGGCATTTTTTTTAGCACTTCTGTCGCGTCCGGAAGACAGGCCCTCTCTGAGAGCGATTTTCCTTGCGGAAGCGACTCCCAGTCCGAGAAATACGCGCGAATCGGACAGAATTCGCGCAGCAACCAGGGTTTTTTCTGAAAAAGATACCGGACATCGCAAGCAAGCACTTGACTTCACCGACGACGACTTCTCGGACAGGAGGGGAAGGTCGAGCAAAACTCGTTTCCAAGGCAGATAACATGTTTGAACCCGGCTTCAGTTTGTTACTACGTAACCCCGATGCAAGCCTGCGTGCAGCCAATGCCACTAGTTTTTCGCAGAGGACAAGTCTGAGCAGAACCAGGACGGAGCACGCCGGTGAGGGACGCCACGACACAGCCTGCCCCTCTCTCAGGGCCAAAAGCTGAGGCCGAGAATTCGCCACCTGGCGTCATTACTGGCGCATTGCCCCTCCATTCGCCACGTTGCCTGCAGACTGAAGTTTCTGACGCAGAAGCCATCGACTTCTCGCATGGCCCTCCACGTCCAACCTGCTGCTGCTGCGGCGGCTGCTGTCGTTACGGCCGACGCAGCCGATTCTTTCAGATCCGGCGGGCATGGCAGCAGCAGATGCACGGCGCAGGTGAGAACGACGGTAGACCACCGCGGCTGCGACTGCGGCTGCGGCTGCGGCTGCGGCTGCGGCTGCGGCTGCGGCTGCGGCTGCGGCTGCGGCTGCGGCTGTGGCTGCGGCTGCGGCTGCGGCTGCGGCTTCGGCTGCGGCTGCAGCTGCGACTGCGGCCTCGGCTGTGGCTGCGGCTGTGGTGGGCGTTGAGGGGATCTCGTACGGCCATACGCTGTGGTGTGCGAGTAGGGACTGTGACTGTGATTTGGAAGAGGGGTCTCCTTCGTCCGTGTTGGGTTAGTGACGATGTTGACTGTGTTCAAGGAACGCAGAAAGGTTGTTCTGGATGGGAGCAGCGGCAGTTTGTGGAGGAGACGGAGGAGGAGAAGGAAGAGGAGGAGG
>SZWC01005753.1:82363-94870 GCA_023375785.1 Penium margaritaceum | reverse complement strand
CGCGCGCGCGCGCGCGCGCACACACACACACACACACACACACACACACATACACACCCACACCCACACCCACACACCCACACACAACGCAGGGTGGCTTGGGGGCAGTCCCAGGGTTCAGGTGGTGGCCCATCAAGGCGTACCGACCGTGCCCCGCGTTTGTCGAAGCCGGCGGCAAATACAGGCGGCAGGGCCAGAGCTTGGACGAGGTGGCATTCGGCAGAAAGGCCCCTGGGGATGATCTCAGCATTGCCGAGAGGTTCAAGAAGCTGGAGGATCCGTCGGAGGTTGCGGCGAGGTTGAAGAAGCTGAAGGAAGAGGAGAAGGCCCAGAGGGAGAAGAACCAACAAGGGCTGGAGGAGACGGCAGAGTGATACTCCGGAAGGATCTAGCCCCTTCTTTTTTGTTTTCTGTCTGTTTTCTTCTTAAAAATCATTCCCAATGTGGACTCGGACGAAGGTTCGATTGGGGTAGCTTTTGCTGAGAAGTGTGTTGAGTTCGACCCCAGGCTTGCGGAGGGACTCCAAATGAGGCTGCCGTGAGGTGAAGGTAGAGAAGTAACAAAGGGAGAATGAGCAAGGGCGGGAGAAGAGTGAGAGTCAGAAGACAGGGGAGGTTGAGAGAAGCCATCATGTCATGTCAGTTGTCAATGGTAGTGTCTGAAGTGCTTCACCTCCCCTCCCCCACCTCACCTGTCTCTGGGCACATATTGTGACAGTTGGTCACACAACTGACTAGGTCGTGTATGGTTCCCGGGGTGTTGTGGGTTCTGGTGCTCTCCCCATCATGTCTCTACCTTGTACACAACACAGAATAAGGTTGGAAGTCACATAACCGAAACCAAATGCTGCAATGTGCACATTGCTCAAAACAAGGCCGTAAAGCACAAAGGCGCATGAGTGGTTATCGGAGCAGGGGGAGGGAGCATGCGCTGAGACTCTATTTGCTTGACACAAAGACTCGATGACTAGGAACGACAGCGATACGTAAGGAAGAGGTGCAGGTAGGGGTCACGTCGACCGGGATCAACACGGGGAGGGTCGAAACAACATGCGCGTACCGTTGCCTTGGTCTTTCCGCAAGAGAGCACATTCATGAGAAACCCAGCGTGCTGCTCGAGTGTGTCAACCCCAATCAAGCGCACGTCGCCACATGCAATGAGTTTATGAACAAAGTGGTGCTTGATTTTGATACGATTTCTACGTATGTGATGCACACCATCGTACTTTGCAACGCACCGTGTGCTCTTGTTGTTGTAGCACAACGTGATGCAATGGATGGGTTGCCGCAACTATTGGATGAGACAACACAGCCAAATGAGACACGGCACCAAGGACGACATACTCGCCCTCAGTCGAGTTGCGTGCAACACAGGTGGGACCATTGAATCAAGATCGAGATGAGATTTCTCGATCTCAAACTCGTTTTTCCCACCCTGACACAAGATAACTCGTTTCGGGTTCAGAGAATGAGAAAATCTCCGTCTCGTATCGATTTGTGCTTTCATAGTCTCGATCTTGTCTCGGTCTCGCCCGCCTCTCACAAAACATCACATTCTTGACCACAGCGAGGGACGAGGTACACAATAACATCCACCTCGTTGCGGACTAGATTCTGACCATAGGAAACGTTTTCTCGCAGATAACTAGACTCAGCTTTGTTTTCTACTCAAACTCACCACTTCAGATGTCAAGCCACAGAAACTTGAGAGGAGGACATGCAATTGTACCTACCCTTGGGGGTGCAGCGGGTAGGACAAGGTTGGGAGATCCCCACGGGACACGGACGCCATGGATGTGGATCTTGTACTCAGAAAAACATACAAAGACAAACTCGCTCGCCCCTCCCACAGGGAGGGGGGAGCGAGAGTCTAAGGACCGGTAGGTGCGCACCTTGCTTGTGCATNCATAGGAAACGTTTTCTCGCAGATAACTAGACTCAGCCTTGTTTTCTACTCCAACTCACCACTTCAGATGTCAAGCCACAGAAACTTGAGAGGAGGACATGCAATTGTACCTACCCTTGGGGGTGCAGCGGGTAGGACAAGGTTGGGAGATCCCCACGGGACACGGACGCCATGGATGTGGATCTTGTACTCAGAAAAACATACAAAGACAAAGTTGGGAGGGGGGAGCGAGAGTCTAAGGACCGGTAGGTGCGCACCTTGCTTGTGCATCACACAAAGCGAGGCCACACTGCCACCCGGGAGTCGAGCCCGGCCTCTTGGTATTAAACCGAGGGCGGCTGCTCACTGGTGCACAGCCAACGTTCGGCTCTGTGGCCCCCTAAGGATCAGCATCCGAGAATGATGGCAGCTCCTCCAAAACCCACATGCAAACATGAGGCAGACCAAGGCAACCAGAGTGTCCAAGATCAAGCCTCCTCCACATCCAGGCACGATATTCATGAAAAAAGATGGGAGTTCATCATGTTTTTCCAGGGACCATCCTGGGAAAGGTTGGTGACTGCCTTGTGAGACTGGGGGCATACCAGACGTGAGAGGCCAGGAACTGGACAAAACATTAACACTCCCCCATGACCCGCAATCATTGAACCCGAATACTGAAATGAGATGTCAGACATGAAGATGCATAGGCGTGATGGTGAAGCAGACATGCAGACAACCAGAACACATCACCCAGGGTCATGGGGCGATGCAAGACGGACAAAATGTTCAGCACACTTGAAGACGTTTGTGCTGAGTGCCTTGGTGAGGAAGTCGGCCCTCTGTGACCATGTAGCCACCCAAGCTACCCGAGCAATGCTGGCAGCAATGCACTCACGGACAAAATGATGTTCCACGTCAACGTGCTTGGTGCGAGAGCGGTGCATTCCATCATTCTCAACAATGGCTTTTGTGCTTTGATTGTTACGTCGTAGGATGATGCAACAAACAGAGACAGACAATTGCTGTAGCAAGCAATAGATCCATACAGCTTCACACGTACATGCACCGAGTGCCACATGCTTAGCCTCTGCTGTACTTCAGGCTACACGACCTTGCTTGCCGCTCGTCCAAGACACGACAGTTCCCCCGATCATGAAAACACAGACTGTTCTAATCCATGCACCGATGTCATGTGCCCAGTCACTGTCTGTTAACCCATCCACTATGAGTGAGGACTGTGCTCTGAAGCATAGCCCAACGTGCGCTGTAGAGAGTGCATAGCAGTCGGAGTACAGCCTTAGGATGACGCTCTCTAGGACATTGGGAGAATTGGGAATAAAGTTCATAGCAATGGGAGCATGAGCACGAGTGGTGGTGGCGAGATGCATGAAGGAGTTGGTGACCCTCAGATAGTCAGTCAGAACCACCATCTCCCCAATTCTTGAGACATCTAGCAATTTCAATGGTTCTTGGTCCGCTGGGTTCATGGGGATGGAGGCCGAAGGGACTGCTAAAAGCAGAGGTGGAAAGTGCTCCCCCAGGATGCGGACATGCGCAACCTGGACATATGCAACATGTAGTGTGCATTGTGAGGAGTCTTGCTCTGGCTCCATGGTGAAGAAGACACGAGCACGACCAAGATCCTTCATCTTGTAAGGTGACTGCAACAAAGTCTTTACAGACTGGTCAGCTCCAGTATTGGGGGATGCAATTAGCAAGCCATCAACATAGAAGAGGATAACAAAAAGGGGAGTAGAGGGCGCACTCAGAAACAATGAGGATCAACAGTGCTCCTACAAATCCCGTCCTTCTCAAGTGTGGTGGTGATCTCCTGGTTCCACCAGCATGGGGAGTGCTTGAGCCCATAAAGAGCCTTGTGGAGGCGCCACACTCCATTGGTTCCATTCGTGAACCCAGGGGGTTGGACCGTGCAAGTTTCCTCATCAAGCCTGCCGCAAAGAAAGATGTTGTTGAAATCCATTTGTTAAAACATCTAGTCATGTTGGGCCACCACGCTAAGAGGAGCTCTGGCAATGGTGTATCTTACAACGAGAGAAAACAAGTTATCAAAGTCAATGCCAGGAATTTGAGAGAACGCTTTGGCAGTGAGCCAAACCTTGTGACACTCGATAGCACTGTCCGGTTTCGATTTTCCATGGTACACCCACCCTGCTGCCACCGCCTTTTGATCTGGTGGGAGATCCACTTGCTCGTAGACGCCGTGGTCAGCGATGACATCCAGCTCTGTTCGCTTGGCCTGCTCTCACAGAGTGAATTCAGCGGCTTTGCATGCGTCACGAACTGTCAGTGGTTCCATTAAGAGCGAGGAGAGATCAGCAGCGGCAAAGCACGAGGCAACATACCCTGAAACAGAGGTATCAGGCACCAGACGGAGGGAGTATCCAAGAGAGGTACTGGGGTGGACCAGAGACACGGCAAAGGGAGAGGGAGTGGTAGTGAGCCCAAGGACCCGCGTACTGGGTTCACCAGAGACAGTGGTTCGGTGGATGACAAGAGGGGAGCGGTGTACTTCTCTGGGGTCCACTGCTTGAACACCAGTGCTGGGGCCAGAATGGGCAGCGGGAAGAGAGTGAGAGGAAGAGGGAAGAGGCTGAGAGGGAAGGGCCCGGAGCCGATCACCACGGACATCGGGAGACACAGCCAGAGGCAGAATAGCGGAAGAGTAGGTGGCAGGCTGCACAGGAGGTGCAAGTGAGGTGGGAGTAGGGTCATCCGGGACAGGAGGAGGCATAGGTGGTGCCGGTGGCATGGAAGAGGAGCTACCCATAGTAGAGATAGTGGGAGAGGACGAAAGGGGCAAAGAGGAGGAGCCACAAGGAGATGTGGCAGGAGTTCACGTGACGGACAAAGGGGAAGGACCATCCGTCGGGGGCCCACACCGAGGGGGCAGCAACAAGCCGTCGAGGGACGGGGGGAAACAAAACTTCCCTCGAGCCAAGAGGACGGGGAGAGAGAAGGAGCAGAGGACCAGGCAAGCCAAGGGAGGTCAAGTTCAAACAAGTGTTCAAAGAAGAGTGCATCAGGAGATTCAGTGACACAACACCGCACGGGATCCCAGAAGCCCTAGGTTTTTGATAAGGGAGATATTCCAAAGAAGAAACAGAGACAAATGCTAGGAGAGAGCTTGACGTCACGATGATCATCAGAAGCCAAACAAAGGCGGCACATCCCCATACGCACGCAAGAAAAAGGTCAGCCCGACGACCCGTCCAACACTCAAAAGATGTGACACGACGAGGGAGGGGACTGTGGGAAACACGGTTCCACACCTAGATCATGTACAACATGGCCTCAAAGGCAAAGAGTGGAGACTGACCAGAGGGAGAGAGTAGGGAGTGGACACCATCAGGGTAGAATTCCAGCATTCAAAATGAGAGGTGGGACCAAAGAGTTCACCACCCCGATCACAACAAAAGACTTGCAGGTGATATAAGCATGCACACTCAGCCTGGGGAAGCAAGGACTCAAGGACGTCAGTCACATCACTTTTATGACCCAAGGTAAGGTACCAACGGTAGTGAGAGAAGTCATCATTCAGAGCACATAGTGGCCAAGGGCGTCAAGAAAATCATGAGAAAGAACACCCATGACATCAGCATGCACGAGGTCAAATGGATCGGAAGTGGTGGACTCTGCCGTGTCGAAGGGGGAGTTGTGCATTTTGCCACGAGCACAGTCAAGAAAGGTAGACGAGCATGGACTTGCAAATGTGGCTTAGTCTAGGCCAGCGGCAGGTTGGAGGTGCAAGAGACGTGCAATGGCGGATGTGTGGATATGGCAGAGGTGCCGGTGCAAGAGATCAGCGTGCCCAGGAGATGGAGTGAGAGCAGTGTGAACAAAGGTCGTGGCAAGGGAAGACAAGGGGAGAGACAGAGGGATGCAAAAAGGTGATCACATTGCATGTCACAAAGGACCACACGACCGGAGGATCAAACGGAGGCGGTGCCAAAACCATGGCTGGATGAGAAGTCCATGCCTTGGTCATGAAGGGTGGTGATGAACAGAAGGCTGACCTTGAAATCACGGACAAACAGAACGCCAGGGAGGAACAGGTTCCCAACAGGACCAATGAAGCAAACAACACCAACACCCTGGACAGGCAGCAGCTGACTAGATCCGGTGCAAACAAAGTAAGCGGAGTTGACAGGACCGAGGGAGACAAAGGACGAGTGACAAGACGTCATGTGGTGGGTGGCCCACAATCAATGATCAAGAAGCCACCTGTCACACAAGCAAAGGGCAGGACAAGGCAGACATCGATGATGCTAGACAGTAGGGCAGATGAGAAGGGTACACAGAGGCGACGAAGGAACATGCAGGATTGCGAATCCTCAATCCACGGGTGATCATCAGGCAAGGCATCCCAAACACAACCTGACAACATGCCAAGAAGGGCTCGATCTGACTCACAGACGAAAGAATGGGTCAGGCCACTGACACCCTCACCTCCCTGAGAAAAAAGCTTGAGAAGCCCAGTAAGACCACGCTCCAAGGCACGCTCCTCCTCACGACGGCCGGAGTGGCGGTTGGATGGGCGAGAGTCAGAGAAATGGCCATTGTCATGGATCCAGAAAGGTGCTGTATAGTGGAAAGATTGTGGCCCATGGTAGGAGGGGCCAGAGGCGAGAGGCAATGATCCCCAGGAAGTAGACTGGGAGTCAGCTACTGCAGGGGCACCATGGTGGTGCTGAAAGCAGCAGAAGAGGATGTGGGAGATGGAGCGAGTGCCATCGTGGTGGCAGCTGTGGCAGCAGGGGAAGTACTGAATCCCATAAGAGACTAGTGGGCTTGCATGGAAAAGGTAAGATGAGTGTCTTCACGAGGGGCTGTGCATTTGGGTGCCAAGTGCCTAGAAGCGCCACAGTTCCTGGAGGTAATTTTCCCTAGGGCAGAGGGCGCGTTGGCTGCCTTACCAACACGGCCGCAGCCTTTACCCCAGCTGCGGCCCTACCTCCCTCCCTCGTTGTGCCCAGTGCCCTGAGAGACTTGGACAGCTGCGGTGGGTTGTGCATAAGTAGAGGAGGAGGACGAGGACGCCGACAAAGAGGTGGATAACATAGTGACGGCACCAAGAGCCGCACNCCCTAGGGCAGAGGGCGCGTTGGCTGCCTTACCAACACGGCCGCAGCCTTTACCCCGGCTGCGGCCCTGCCTCCCTCCCTCGTTGTGCCCAGTGCCCTGAGAGACTTGGACAGCTGTGGTGGGTTGTGCATAAGTAGAGGAGGAGGACGAGGACGCCGACAAAGAGGTGGATAACATAGTGACGGCACCAAGAGCCGCACGGTGGAGGCACTTTTTCTGAAGGCTGCTCTACCAGTCTGTAAGCTAAGCTGTAGCAAACTCATAGAGCGGCCCAATGTCTGGAAGAGATTTGGCAAGCACCGGCTCAAAAGCAAGCCGCTCAAGATCAGCTTGCGGCACTTGCAAGTAAAAGTTGGAGAGCCTAGGAATGAGGTTAGCAACAATGGACAGACAAGCAGAGAGGGGGCCCGGGACAGCCTTGTCCAAGTCATGCAGGAGGCGCAAGCTGCGTGCCCAGTACTAATTTGCAGATACGTCTGCACGCATGTCCAAGGTGTTGAACTGCAATATAAGAGCACTCTGGACACCATGTCCAGTCACTGTTTTGTGGTGGATGAGGGTATACACTCTCACTGGGTCTGTATGAGTGAAGCAAGTAGGGTCAGTGTTGTACGCACCAATGTCTTCTTGCAGCTCCTTAGGGCCAGTGTTGATGAGCACTTGCACTGCATGTGCTGCCTCAGCAGGCTGGGGAACAAAAGGAGGTTCAGCTGTAGTGTCCGCAGGAGATCAGTACTCCCAGAGCAACTCTTCTTGAGCCCAGGTGCTAGAACGCGCTTTCCGAGATGAGAAGGAGAGTTTGGCAGAGAAGTGGGCAGGAGAGATCTCAAAATCTTTCTGCCACTAGGGAAGAAGGATGCAGGCAAGGGAAACACTGGAGAGGGATGGAGTGGAGGAGTCAGCTGCACTATCTACTGGGACAGAAGACTCTCTGGAGGACATACCACCGTCAGCAAAAATCACAATAACAAGGGCTGGAACTGAGCACAGAAGCTCCATCACCACGTTTTCCCACTGTTGTGGCAAACTATTTTTGGGCATCCAGCCCATTTTGGAGTTCCTCCTCCATCTGCATTCACGCTGCCTATGCCTCACTGAGTGCAACCTGAAGGGCCTCAATGGTTTCTTTACGAGCTGACATGTTGAGAGATTGTGACAGAGAATGCTAGAGAGAATGGAAGGCAAGATTACAGGGGGAAGGAAGAGGAATGCAGGTGCTCAGCCGACTGATGGCATGGTAGAAGGGAGATGAATGGGGGATCCACTGCTACGGTCGAGGATGCCAGCACCGTAACCCATGATGAGATGGCCACCACCAGGCAGAGGAGGCATGTGATGGTGGCACCCACCATGAATATTGACAAAGATGCGACGAGTATGTCGGTGGTGGCGTGCTGGGTGAGGGAGCCGGCCTCTCCGATCAGTGTAAACACTACCTCTATGGTGGAGGCACGAATAGAGCTGACATCATTCGACGTCTGTTGCAGTAGTGGCAGCAGTGGCAACGGCCAAAGAGGCCACGGTCACCTGTGTGGTGATGTTTGCAGTGGCAGTGTCAACGGCTAGGAGGGTCAGGGAGGCCGCGGCCTCGGCGTATGATGCTGTTGCTCTACCCACTACTGTATCGGAGTCTTGCTTGCCCGTGCAGTTTCAGAGAAGGTGGCGACGGCACCATGGTGATGGCTGCGCCACGGACGGCACCAGCAAGATTGAAGGGGTCGGAGTGTGGCGGAAGATCTGGGACACGTTTGGGGGCCTCGTGAGTAAATGATGCCTCAGTGGTGTGAGCAGCAGTAGGACGAGCAGTAGGGCCAGAATCTGAGAGCAGGTTTGGTCCAACGGGTTGCATACCTAGTGGCGGTGACGACGTGGCGGGCAAGTCGTTGGCAGTGTACACCTGGCAGTGATGTCACGTTCTTGTTCCTCGTCCTAGTGTGTCGTGTCCTCATGCTAGTAGTCTGAGTATAGCATGCAAAGCCACAGTGGGATGTCGTGATCGTTGCGTAAGGAAGGCGTAAGGAAGACTGTCCAGTCCTCATCCTGACATATTGCCTCATGTGCTACCTCACTGGCAACAGTACAGGGTAAGTCCAACTCGTTAGGGGGCCTTTCAAGTGGTGGCAAATCCAGTGTGTCGACGCGGTGCCTGCGGTGGCAGCCCGTAGTGTGGCAGTTGCACAAGATGTTTAGGGTCAAGGACTTTTACCGTAGTGTGTTCCTTGAGTGTGATCCCTTCAAAGGGTGTTCTTTTCACCCATGCCTACACTACTTTAATAATGTATGAGAGGATTGTGCTTTGGTCTTATGTGGCCAAAGAGTTATCTTCTTAGGAAGGACCCCAATGCGTGGGGCTAGTGTATGTGGCAAGTGCGCTCACTCACCATATAGAATTACACTATGAGTACACTCAGTGTGCTAAATTGTCTTATGTGTTACTAAGTGCGCCTTTTTTTTTCTTTTTCCTATGTGGCTACATGATTCTCTTGTTAAGGAGATCCCCAATGCGTGGGGCTAGTGTATGTGGTCAGTGTGCTCGGCCACCATATAAAAATGCACTAAGAACACACTCAGTGTGCTCATTTGTCTTTTGTTTCCAAGACCAACTTGATTTTCTGTCTTTTGTGGCTACATGAATCTCTTCATAGGAAGGTCCTTAATGCGTCGGGAAAGTATATGTGACAAGTGTGCTCAATCACCATGCAAAAGTACACTCAAAGCACACTCAGTGCGCTGATTTGTCTTATGTGTCAATGACACATTGTATTTTGTTCGATATGGCCCATAAATGCTTTTGTAGGAGTTAAAGTAATGAGGTAAAATTATCTCTTCATTTCTTATAACAAAGTGTTTTTCTATGCATATGTAAGGCCAATAATCATATGATTAAAATGTTTACCTAATTTTCAGAAAGGAACGATATCTGAATACTCATTAAAAATAATGAGCAGCGTGAAATAACTTTGCTTTTGGTTTTTGCAGACTGTTGCATCTATAATCAACTTTGTGATGTAAGCCTGCTTAAGTATTCTGTTTAAGGTCTCCCTGTCGTAAAAATCAAATGAAGGATATCTGTTCTGATTCTTGCTCTTGCTATCTGGGTTGCTATTGCGAACCATCTGGTAGATCACACTCAAACTGAGTGCGAAAGTAAATTTCTCACACGCTCAGTGTGCGACAACATAAATCCAAAATGGCAGCATCGAGGGGATTTATTGAGCAGTTCAATTTGAAAACCATCAACGTTTGCATTCTTAGCTTGACGTAAAAAACCGCAAACCTACTTGCGGCGAGGCCTGTAACCTGACGTGGAAAATGATATTCAAGGTCCCGATCTCTCAACGTTCAGATCGCAGATCCCTATTTGAAAACGTGATGCACATAAGCCGAAAGATCCAACTTCCAAGAAAAAAGATCGCCTATTTTGAATGTCGTCCAATGGAAAGAAGAAATTTCTTCGACCGTTGATTTGAAAATTTGATCGACATATCTCCAACTTCTCGATACATTTTTCTAAAAGAAGTGTATGAAGTCATCGAGTCCTCTCTCGTCGTGGAGTTTTAAAATTCCTGCGATGATCTTGAAAATGTTGCTGACGGAATCACTAGCTCAAGTAGTCTTTTTTAACTAGTCACTAACTGTTGAAGATTTTCCCCTCTGCATGCCCAAGCGCGGCGCTGGGAGGCATCAACAAGCCGCCAGAGAGAGAAGATTCCTCCTCGATGGATCTAGTGACTTGAGGATTGCTCGGATCTTAAAAGGGAGGATTGCCCCTGAAATTTGACCAGTTGAACAATCCCATGGAAGTTGTTTTTACTGGAATCGGACTAGTAACGAGGGAGATATGGGCTTCCAAAGTTGGGGTGTGTGTGGCCGCTCTGGGAGCTGGCTGCGGTTCGACTGACGGTGAATAATTGACCGGAACAAATAACAAAATACCATCTGGAGATTTTCCTCAGGAAGGACTGCCGAGGCGTCCTATGGATGATCCGCTGGATTTCAGTAGTGCAGTTTTGTTACTGAGGAACCGCTAAAATCCTGGCTTGGAGTTTGAAACTCAGTAGTACAATTTGTTACTCGAGGACTTGGTGGAAATTCTGACTGCAGGTACTCGAACAAGTTTCCAACCACATCAATCCCCATCATCAAACACGATGATTTACTCATTGAAACAGACCCCAAAGGTGTGAGGGGCACCGCCGCTACACGTATGGACATCTACGCCTCTGGAATGGCGTTTTGATGGGTCCTTGATGTGTGAGGGCGCCTCGGCGGGCGACGTGGTGCGCGGCGCCGACTGAGCGGCTTGTTTGCGGTGCTGCGCTTCGGCTGACGTAGCAGGAGCTACAGTGATCCAAATCTTGCACGCTTTAGTGCGTTGGAGAGATCATGACTAGTCCTACAAATGTTTACGTCATGTCCATGTTGAAAAACTAATGCAAATTCCGTCATTCCCTTCGCAATAGTGACTGTCTCGCAACTTTCTTCCACTCACAGAAACATAGCGTGAGGCGGCCAGAAAGCTCACACTTAGACTCAGAACTACCCGCAAAAAACAAGCCATGAGCACAGAAGACCAGTCAGGCCACGTTGGAACTGCACCCCAGTTTCTGACACTAACAAATTTTCCGTTAAGATGTGTGAGAAAAAGTGTTTCTGTATTGCCATACCGGTCCTCGACAATATGACTCTTCTCTCCTGCTCCGCAAAACCACCTCGTCGCCAGGAACAACAGATGTTGTTATCGTGCTGAATCATTTGTTCGACTTGCAACCTGGAAATCTTCACAAACGATGTTCCATTCTAGATATCTAACATGAAAAATGATTTCGGATATTTTTTTTTACAGTATCGCACACTGAGTGCATGATGAGTGCACTTTGTAACCCAAAACGAACGCACTGACCCATATACAATATACCTTGCAATAGGGGGTCTGAGAATCGGGACGAGTTCCTCCTCGGATTTTCAACGGAAAGTAGGTCAGAAAGACAACCGGCTATCCTGCATTCTACCGGCAGATATTGACGGCCGTCATTCTTCGTCGCAAGACGACTCTGATCGGCCACTTGACTCCGGCAGAACTTAAGGCACGCTCGGTGCCCCAAGACTAGGTTTGTCTACGTCTTAGACAATTCAATTCAATAGACTGTAATAGGTCTGATGACTTTGAAACCTTAATACAATTACATCAAGTTCAGTATAGAGAGAATATTATAGGTCAGAGGATAATGAATATGTGCTTACGGTCAAACAAAGCAGGAACAGATGTTCCTGATTTGTTCATGAAAAAAATGATGTGTTTAAAAAAGAGTGAGTACACGTATATACAAATTTTAATTGGAGGCCAGGCGGTAGCAAGATATATGGAGAGATCAAGGGACAAAGAGAGAGAGAGAGAGAGAGAGAGAGAGAGAGAGAGAGAGAGAGAGAGAGAGAGAGAGAGAGAGAGAGAGAGAGAGAGAGAGAGATAGAGAGAGAGAGAGAGAGAGAGAGAGAGAGGGAGAGAGAGAGAGAGA
>SZWC01005753.1:42316-47316 GCA_023375785.1 Penium margaritaceum | reverse complement strand
GGATATGGGGTGCCAAAAAATGGTCAAAGTGGGTTGCTCGATAAAAATCATCAGGTCACAACAGGTTATTAGTGGATATTTTCCTGGGGTGAGGCTGGGAGTCGTTGGTGGCCATCGTACCGCAACTGGATTGCTGTGTTGGCCTGGTGGGTAAGCGAAATCCACACGTGTATGCACTCCTTTTTTACTATTTGGAATGAATTTCGTCAAATTGTTCATTAATTCATCGGCGGCAGTCCAACTATCGTTGGACTGCCGCCGACGATAGTTAAACACTGATGGCATGCCCCGTGTAGTGTTTGGCATGCACCATTCTGAATTGAAACCCTGTTGAGCGCCACAACTGCTTCCGTTGGATCGGGATTTGGGTTTCCACCATGTTGTCGTGGACTGGATTGTGGCATGTCCATCTCCATCATTACACATGCAACAACAATGGAACTCCCAACAAAGCTTCAACAACCACCCAAGAAAAGCAAACGAACACCCAACCATTGATTCACGACAGTTGGGAGTTCTTTGGCGATAATTGGACTTAACTCACCCTCATGCGACGTTCGCACAATGACTCCAACCATGATCGCCGAGGTAGAAAGGAGGTCGTCGAAGCTACTTACCCTGAAATTGGGCATCCATTCATCTATTCCAACTGCGCATACTACCACTCTTTCTCAAAAACGACACTAAAATTCCAAAGAATCGATGACTCAACAATAGAACTCAACGATTGCGCGCAGGAAGGTCAGTAGCACCTTCTTATTTCGTTGGAATCCGTCGTTAACGACGCATTCCAACGACTCCCAGCATCAACCCTGGTTTTGTAGCACTTTACGGAACTCGATTCGGAGTTCGTTTGAAGGAGATATGGATTTTCAAGGTTTGGTGGCAATGGGTCCGGTTCAAGTGACGGCTCCTGCACTACCAGCACCAATGACGGCCACAATTATTGATCAGGGAGGTTTGGAGCGGCATTCAAGGTAGAAAGGCGGCAGGAGGACCTTGAGGGTAGAGGTGTTAAACGGTTCAGGTTCTCCCCCAGGAAACGGTTCGAAAAACCGAAACCGATTGAGAACCGGTTGGTTCCGGATCGGCCGAACCGATTGCCTGAACCGGTTGAACCGGAACCAACGGTTCGCGGTTCGGTTCCTTGCCCCCTCTCGCATTTCGGTTCGGTTCTAATCGGTTCGGTTCAGACGGTTCTTGACGGGCTGAACCGGCTGTGGAGAACCGAATGGAAAACTGTATGTTTCCTTGAAAAATGCAACGTTTGTGAAAACGTCATGAGATTAAAGGGTTTTCGTGCACTTCGACCTTTATCTCCAGCCTGTGCCAAACGGTTCAAAACAGGATATAACCGGAAAGCACCGGCCGGAAAAATGTGGCCTCAGTCGCACTGAAACGTCATGCTGCCTTCGCGCGTCAATTATGGAACCAATGAATGACGCGCTTCCACGTCTTTCTTGTCGAGCAGAAAGTGCGCACCGTACCGCTTAGTTTCTCCAAAAAAAAAAACTCGCGACATGCAGGTTTGCATGATCGACCAACACCCTGTGGGCTAACCTGCACACATAATGCTCTCGAACGTCGATACACGTGACATCTTATTATTTTCTTTTTTTCTCTTTAGCCCATTCTTGGTTGTCCGTGCACGACGGACATCACAAATGACGCCTGCGACGGAGCGCACGGAACGACCGTCATCAGGGCGTCACTAACCGGTAGACGGCACGCCCAATGCCCGGGCAATCGTTCATGCCGACGGTGGCGTGAACGTTCGCCCTTGTCCGATGAACGCATCGTCCGAGCGGAGTTCTGTTCGCGCCAGCTACCTGTCTTGTATTGAGTTCAAGCTGTCAACCGCATGCAAACCGCCCTTTAATTTCTCCTATTTCGACCCGTCAGTAGAGAGTCTTGGCTAACGGCTGAACCTTGTAACGGTCCACAACCGCTGTCCACGACCGCGACACCATCCTCGACTTGATCGACGGTGCAACATGCACCGTTGATCACACCAATGAACGGTGCGGACTGCATAAGTGCATGCGATCATGCCTCTTTGTCGCGCCGCTAGCAAGTACGCTGATGATGCAAAGCAGCGCCTCGTTTGGCGTTGCGTAGCACGCGCCGCCATAGGACATGCGCTGCGACGCGCACCGCAAACCCGAGCCATGGCCGAGTACATCCGTCTCTTGCACGTCGTTTTGACTTCATTGTGGCAAGTGCTCCCAAGTGATCCCAACTGCGACAGTGCTGCAAGTGCGAAAGGGGCTGCAAGTGCGGCAAGTGCTCCAAGTGCGACAAGTGCCGGAAGTGCGACAAGTGCCGCAAGTGCGGCGGTGCGGCAAGCGCGAGCGGTGCCGCAAGTGCGGCAGGTGCGGCAAGTGCGACAAGTGCAGGGAGTCGGCTCCGCGTATTTTTTCAGGAGTTGATCTTCTCAAGGTGTGAGGCACCCGTTGTCAAGGTGAAGCAACATGACGATGTCCTTGCTGACTCTGATCACTGGTTGTGCCGGTTTTTTGGTCACCATGGCTGGAGTCGGCAAAGGTAAGCGCCCAGCGAGCGCGACACCCTCCGGCAGTGGAAAGAAGCGTTCAGTGAACGACGACAAGGCCAACAAGGCAGGTGAGAAATTCATGGCTGAGGCATTTGCTGCTGCGACGCCCAGCCAGCGCGCTGCGGCGCTGGCCGCCATGAAGGCCATGAAGAAGACTGCCTTATCCGCTGCCTCAGACTCGGATTCTGAACCCGATGCCGCAGGCGCAGAGACTCCACCGCGGTTTCTGCAGCACCCAGGTGAGGAACCTTACTCCCCAAAGAATGATGCAGAGAAGGATGCTTCAGAGATGGACGCCGACCGAGCTGCCATGAAGGAGCTCGAGCCGGAGGACGAGGACCAAGGTAAGGAAAAAGGGAGCGGCAGTGGGAAAGGGAAGGGGAAGGGCAGAGGAAAACAAGGCAAAGACAAGGGAAGGGATGGAGGGAAGGATAAAGAGAAGGGAAGTGGGAAGGACAAGGGGAAGGATGGAGGGAAGGACAAGGGTCCCTTGTCCATCGTTCCCATTTTGAGGGGGAAGGAAGGTGGGAAGGACAAAGAGAAGAGTGAGGACAACATGGATTCTGAGGAGGAAAATATGCAGACTCTCCTGAAGTTCATGTCGAAGAAGAAGAAGGATAAGAAAGGGATTCCTGTGAGGAAGGGAGGCCGCAAGGAGACAGCTCCCATTCACAAGGGCTACAAGCTGTGCTACAAGGTGACGAAGAAAGGTAAGATGATTCTGGACGTTGAACACAAGGAGTGCATTGAATGTGGTGAGCGTATCAGCCGCAGCCAGGGCTCAACGACAGCAATGAAGACCCACTATGTTCGCTGCCACCCAGAGGCATTCATGAAGCTTGTGCCGGAAGAGGCAGACAAGGCATGGGCGGTCATCAAGAAGAGAGAAGCAAAATTGAAGAAGGACAAGAAGCAAGGTAGGGTGGATGTCCTCATCAACACAGGAAAAGGTAAGTGGTCGACAGAACTGCTCTGCGAGAACATCCAGAAATTGTGTTTGAAAACCCCCACATTGCCCTACAGCATGGTACAGCATAAGGAGTTTAAGAACATTGCAACGGGGGGTGGTACACTTAAGGTCACACCACCTACTCGACAGACTTTGTCAAAAGGGGTGCGGCGCTTGCACATCAACAGTTTCCATAAGGTGAGAAAGTACCTTGCATGTGTTCCAGGGAAGCTCTCGTACACAGCAGATATCTGGACTGCGCGGAACAACGGACCCTACCTAGGTATCACCGCGCATTGGTCGGACCGTGAATGGAGAGTGAGGTCACTGCTTCTGGACCTTGTGCACATGCCAGGTGCCCACACTGGTGAGGCAATCAAGGAGTGCCTCAAACAGACCATCTGGAAGAAGTGGCGGCTTGGAGGTAAGGTAGGTGGAATCACACTAGACAATGCGTCGAACAATGACAGGGCGATGACGCTCCTTGCCGAGGACCCGGAGGTGGACTTCACCACTGATCAGGTTTTCAAGTGTGTGTGTCATGTCGTGAACTTGGGTGTGCAGACCTTTCTCGAGGATTCAGCGATCAGCGCTTTGGTGAGCAAGGCCCGCACCATTGTGACCCATGCACGTGCCGGTAGGGCCCGACGTGAACTGTGGCGTGAGAAGCACCCACGCCACAAGCTTCAGTTCACAACGGACGTGTCGACCCGATGGTCGTCCACGTACAACATGCTGAAGTGCTTGTTGGAGAACCAGGTCGTGGCGCAAGCCTACCTGGACGCTGTGAGAGCCGGCAGGCTAGGCGCCAAGGACGCTAGGGAATGCCCCACTGTGGATGTTCCAGAGTGGGGCATGCTGCAAGGTTTGATGCAGGCATTGAGGCCATTTGCTGACGTGACCGAAGCAGCTGAAGGAGATAAGTATTGTACCATAAGCAGCTGTATTTTTTGGTACAACCACCTTCTTGAAAAGTGCGAGAAAAGCCAAGGCTCTGTGGAGATGCACTGAAACTCGCACATGCATAAATGCTTGGATACTACAATGAGACTTCAGAATGGTACACAGTGGCAACCGTTCTCGACCCTCGGTACAATGTGCGATTCTACGAGGCCGACAAGAGCACTGCAGCCACAATGGTGAGTGCTGTTACCATGACTGTGCGCAGGCTGCTGGCTCCATACTTGCAGGACGACAAAACAAGGGAGTCTGCGGCTGCTGTGCAGCCGCAGTTAGCACCATCGTCTAGCCTTGCTGCTGCACTTGCTGCAACCGTCAGTGGTTACACAGTGGACCGTGAGGATGAGCTGTCAAGGTACATGAAGGAGCCCCCATCCCCATACAACCAGTGCCCCTTGACATGGTGGAAGGTTAATGGGCACATGTACCCGTGCCTTGCTAAGGCTGCCAGGGATGTTCTTGCCATCCCTGGCAGCAGTGCATCTGCTGAGCGTTCTTTCTCTTCTGCAGGCAGCAGGATCACGCCGCAGCGCCACA
>SZWC01005752.1:116515-137257 GCA_023375785.1 Penium margaritaceum | reverse complement strand
CCCCCCCCCCCTCCCTCCACCCCAACACCCTACATTCTGGCATATGACAAGGATGTCCTATCGCACCTCTCCTCTTTGTCTGTGTGATGGAACCCTTTGCTGGCCTACCGACGCTGTCTTAATGGAATCCATTTTCAGTACATTTCTGTTGAAAAAGTTTCCGGTATGCATATGAGAGGACCCTTATCCTCTTATTTGAACATGAGATCCAAACAGCTGCTTGATGTCTATGCACATGTTCCTGATAAACTGGATTCCGCATCAACCACCTGAAAACGGTCCTCATCCCGGCAGGGGACCACATTGCTCACACGACCCAATCTCCATTCACTGTGCTGCATTCACCCACTAAAATCCTGGGACACTTATTCCTCCCAAACCTCAGCTCAGACCACACAGAATCCAACTTGTGCAGGATCCAGGTGTCTGTCTGTCTCTGGAAAAACATTAATGCTCCCATCCATACAAAGAAAATTCCATTCAATGCATACATGAACTCATTTTCCTCCATTAGAGCTACCTTTTCCCTCCAACGTCAGCCCTAATTCATTAGATCAACACCCTTCTCCTTAACCTTCTCCAACATTCCAAAGGAAGAAATAGCCCGCAATTTTACGTCACACACTTGCATTAGAGGTTTCCCCTACCATGAGGAGCGGCCCAGGGGTTGAAAGGTCCAAAATTGTGTTCAATGAGCAAGCCGCCAAATGGATATCCTCCTTCCTTCAACCTGGAGAAGCTCAGCGGCAGTACACCTTATCTTTTGCCCAGGATCTCCCCCCCAAAAAAGGCCACTTCTTGTCATGTCACCCATCCATACAAAGACTAAAAATCCGCACCATCCATCCTACAATGGAATCCATCATACTCTTTGCACCAGTGATCCAACCTCCATGCACGCTCTTCGAAGAACTAGTGTAAGATTTTGTAGCCTTGAATTGATTCATACTTGAATACAATGGGCAAAATTTTCAACTCTCTCACCAAGATAGATGGCTCCTCTCCCAAGGCATCGCCTTGGGAGACATCATCACACACCCATCCTCCTCCTGGTCCACGGTGCAATAGCGAACCCTTGAGGACCTTACGGGTTTTGTCTTACTATCTTGGCGATGCACCCTTGCTGCAGGGCCATCCTTCTCCCAAGGACTTCACTAGACCTCTTATTTCACCATGTAAAACCTTACTGGCCAACCGATTGAAGCAACCATCCACTTTCCTTACCCAACAACCCTCTCCGCTATCCCTCTGGAAGTTGATCTCGTTCAAGGCACCCTCCACCCCCATCCATGGGCCAGGCAGTCAGACATTCACCAGAATACGCTTGTACCTATCTTTACTTCATAACATGAGCATGTGACTGGCCTCCCGGATCAACCAGCTATCCCATCATATCAATTCTCTCAACAAACCCCGATTCTCCACAAGTCTATCACCGCCTTCTTGAATGGCACAACCTCTCTTGTTCATATGAAACTAGCAAGAATAATTCCGCGATACTCACTTTGATTGGCACTCTATACACTCAAAACATCACTTCATCCTATTAGATTTTTGTGGTGAAGGAATTCAAAGTAAGTTCCTCTTCCACTCCATACTTGTTGCATGCTGCACTCGCTTCCACCAGAACGGCACACGTACCAGTCCATTTTTTGAGGAGGAAACAATCAAACATTGTTTCCTAGTCTGTTGCTGTCTTTCTCCCCTGCTATAATGCTTACGGACCTTCTTCACTTGAATTTTATCTTCTAATTTTCCCCCCCACTGTCCCCAATATCCTCCTTGGCCCAATTAAGCCCAAGATGTTCAGCGCAGCCTGGTTTATTTTCCGCTCTTTTTTCTTCCACCTTAACTGGCAAGAATGATGGGCCAAACCACTATCAACGCCCTCAACCAAGGTTGTGGCTATCCTCCCCAATGCCTTCCAAAGAAGGCATTGGGGAGGATATTGTGTCCTCCCTCATCCATAGAAGATATTTGAAAAGGTCTCGGGATAAGCTTAAGTCTGTTGAAGATCTGCAACTGCCCCGGCCACCAATTCTTTCAAGTAAAGTAGAGAATTTCATCTGATTATGAGCTCCTGATTCATGCTATGGTTGAAATACACCAACCTCTACCCTTTTCCATGATTAAATGACATGGGAGGACGGGTTCAACCCCCGGGCTTGTTTGGTGCTGAGTTAGCCCCCCAGTCTTAGTCTGTTACGACAAGGGGTGAAAATCACAACAAAAGAAACCTGAGGCCTTCGGCTGTCATACCCGTGCAGTCATTTCCAAGCCATGTGCATGTGGAAGCTACACATTCCAGTGACACTTTCCTTCACTATACGCGCTTGTTTGGTGGGATCGGGGATAAAAAATCCCTTGATGAGGGGAGGGGACAGTGGGGAGATGCATCACTCCTAGCCTCAAGGCCGTCACTCCTCCCTCATCTCCCATGAGGCATCTTTACCATCTCAGCAAACGGGGAGTGAGGAGGAATGCATCGTCCACAAATCCAGAGTTGAATTTGGGAAAGGTTGAATTTAGGAAAGAGGTTGAGTTGAGGTTGAATTTGGGAAAGATGAAGATAGTGTCATCCTTTCTCCCTTGGGATTCCTAACCTTTCAGAGGGAGGGGAGGAAAAAAACCCTCCTCCCTCCTCGGTGCCATGAGCAGAGATAAAGGAGGGAGAGTTATGCTCGCTCTATCCATTTCTCACTCCATCAGTTTCTGAGGAGAGGGGGAGGGGACAAGAGCTCCCGCCATCTCCCTATAGCACCATCGGTGCCTGAGAGGAGGGGGAGAAGGGTGCCGTTGATGCATGAGGAGAGAGAAAGAGGAGGATAATACTCCCACTCTTCCTCTCTGGTGTTTTTGGCAAAATGGAAGAGAGAGGGGAGTACCACTCCCTCTCTTCCTCTTTAGCACCATGGACGCCTAAGAGGAGAGGACGATGGGAGTACACTCCCTCTCCCTATCTGGTGTGATTCATGCTTGTGAGAGGAAAGACAGGGTACTAGATCCCCATTCGTACCCTTGCAATGCTTCTTGTGCTTAATAGGGGAGAAGGTACTGAGGAAGGGGATAACCCTACTCTCCCTTTCTTGCTTTGTTAGCATCACTCGTGAGGGGTAGCCTCATTTGTTTGTCGTTGTTTTGGGCTCTTCTACTCTCTACATGTTTTTTCTGTCCTTGTGGCCTCAGATCTGGCTTTAAGCCTGTTTCTCTTGGCCCTTGGCTCTGAGATCTTTTCCCTTGGCTCTGGCCAATTAGGAGGCATTCCTTTTGTGCAAAATTGCTATTCTTTCTGTGATGGGCGAGTATCCAAGATCAATCGGAGATTCTCACTCAACATCTCAGGCTCTATATGACATGGGAAATGTCTCAAAGTTACCTCATTCAACAGGACTGGTCATAAAACGCCGCACACTGCAACACAGATGCAAAAAATGGTTGAATGCAAAGATAGAAGAAAACATGTTTTTGAGGAAGATCTGGATTTGATGCAGGTTTAATAGTTGTGATACATTGTGCAGACAACTAGGAAAAAACATTGTCCCTCAGAAGGTGAAGTGCAAGGCAAGCACGTGAATGGTCGCCACAGTCATTTTTGCTTGGACGCACAATGTCAACAACGGACAAGGCCGTCATAGGGCTTTTCATGAAACGTTCATCCTACACCTAGTCGTTCAACATGGCTATGCCATATGAAAAGAGGATTCCAACAAGAGTCTAGGGGTGGGGGGAGGGTGATGCAATGAATTCTTCATCAGGATACTCCTCTTGCCTGAAATCCAGCAAATACATGTTTTCCAACTTGGAGTCAAACTGGACTACAACCCGTAGGCAGATTTTGCCAACCTCTAATCATATAGAAATTAGCCTCAATTCCAAGGTGAAAGGAAAAAACATGAAGACCATTACTCATCCTACAAATGGATCGTATGCAAGACATTGCCAACAAAAGAACTTTGGTGTGCAATTACGTCAATAGCCCTATGCTCAACCCTCAGAGATTGATCCCTACACATATCTCTAGTATCATTTCTGATATTGTGGTAGACCTGTGTGGCATGCCCCCTCTCCCTCCCCTGGACACGGGGACACCAACCAAACAATTCCAAGACAATCTAGAGGGGTCTAGAGTGTCTATAAGTGTTGACGAGGAAACCTCAACCATGGCTGCACATTGCGACAGAAATCCACCACTGAAAGATGAACTTGATCCTACAAAGAGGTCAATGCTGCCCAAAGCAAAAGAGTACCCTTTGCAGACCGGCTTCACAACAAATCTCCTTCCAACTGTCAAAACTCCCTGGGTGCAAGGTCCCCTCCTCCTCGTTGCTCTGTACATAGTGTTGCTCCCCTGCCTCCATCGCAAGAGATCTACTGCTCCCTCCTAAATTCAAACCAACGGGGGCCATTTCTGTAATGTAGGGAGCCCACCTGACCCTGAAAAAGGGCCTCCAAAGACCAAATCCTGGTCAAACTGCCACCATAAAGGCAGCATATGTCGCTCCTCACTAAAGACATTGAAGGTCAGTCTTTTGGTCCATGGGGAGACACAGACCATACATGCCAAAATGATACATGAGAGCAGAATACACACATACATAAGCCAGGGGATTCCTGTCACGTGCCCCCATTTCCTCCTCACCAAACAGGAAACCATGCCTGTAGCCGGTCCACCACTTGGAAATCACCCTTCCAAGTACCAAAAACTGCTGTTGGTGATTTGATAATGGTTTTAAATGCCACCTAGACAGCACCATTGAACCTTCCGAATGTCTAACGTTGGAAGGGCTCTAGGGGAAAGGCAAGAATAGGAATTTTATAATAGGGCTACTTATAATTAGAAGGGAAACCACCATCTGAGGGTCCTCAAGAATTTGTAACTCATTGATCTCCTACAACCGCTCCTCCAGCAACCATTCAGCCCACCTATGCAAACATGCGTCTATGCCCAGGAGGTAGCCTAAGAGGACTGTGCTGTCTGAGTTTATGGAGATCTTCTTATGTGCTTGAAGAGTACTCTCCCTTGAAATTTTCCAAAGCAAAAAGTTGCAAGGCTGGACACGTAACCCCTAACTCTTGGCAACCTCCATCATGGCAGTGAAGGTATCTCCCAGCCTGAAGATGGCCATGCACAACGACATGTTTTCCTGAAATGCCCCAAACTCACCATGGCTCACCAATGTCTGCGTACCCACCTCAAGCACTGTGATGAGTGCCAAAGTCAAAGAGCACCAGCCCCGGAGGCTCTCCCTACCGTACACTTTGCAAACCCTCTACGATCGCATGAACAGTGACTCTAAAGAAAATCTGGGCCGATTCAGCATAAAACTGAGGTATGATTAGGATCCAATGACACAAGCCTTTTTCTTTAATCACCTCAGAAGTGCAGTTCAGCTTCACCTTAGTAAGGGGATTGCACATGTCTAAGCGTAGAGGCCAGAAGGAAGGGTACCTGGCCAAGATAGCCATCTGACCAATGGTGGCACCTCCTCTTATACACCCATGCTGAAATAGAGCAGCTGCAATACCTCCATCATATTCTCATTGCCCTGCTTCAGCGAGAGCCATGTTACTGAGAAGATCAATGCCTCCTCATGATTTGCACCTGGTACTCCTCCAACTCCCACTTCAGGAGGGGGATCAATGTACTCCAACCAAGCCATCTTGTCAGTGGTCTCGGAAGATCTCTGCCATGACTGTTGCGAGGCACTTTATCCCAGTCCATAGATCCAACGTGAGGTTGGGTAGAAATCTGAAATCAGCCTCTGAAGCCCTGCAGCTGATTCTCCCAGCCTGCCCTAAGGTTTCTCCACGAGTAGCTCCTTTGAGATGGTGCCCCATGCATCCTTCTCTGTGGTGAAGGTCCAATCCACAGTGAAATGAAGGACTATGCCTTAGTGATTTTCTCACGGAGGGCTTCAGCAGTTGACTCAGACCAGTGTTGACGTCGATCTTTGATCCAGCACTCCTGGATTGAGATCGATCGGGTCGAGCGGATCGACCCGAGGTGCGTGGCCGGCCGTCTGAAGGGGGAGGGGGGGGGGGAGGGAGGGGAGCCACCCGACAGCCTTCAACCCATCCGTCGTTAAGCAGCTGTGATCCTCCCCACTACCGGCCGCTCACTGACAGCCGTCTGCAGACGGCTGCAACTTGCCATTAAGGAACGGCAAACAAGACTGCGGCTCGGGAAAATCTTTCAGGATTCAAAGCAGACTCGAGCGCGAGAGCCTCTGTTATGTTCGGACAGATGTTTAGGCACACGTGATGCTGTCCTCCGGACGTATCAAGGCTCAAAATTGATGCAATCTACAGAGCGACTCGGGAAAACATCCCGTTTGCCGTTCTTTACTTGCCATGTGACGGAGGGACGGGACAGTCAGCTGACGGGAATGGCCGGATGGGTTTGACAGGAGGGTTTGGTGGAATGGTTAGGCGGGAGGTCTCGGACGGGCTGGGGTGTTATAGGTGGATTATGCCTTGAGGAATTTCTCATGGAGGGCTGCAGTTGACTCAGACCCAGTGGTCAGAGGAGCTGTTTACAAGAGCCACGTTTCCCACCCGGGGTCTCTCTTGTGAACAGTGGTAATGACCAAACTCCGTAGGTGATTCTGTTCCCAAGTCTGCTCCTTTGTGAAGAGCTGATTGGTGGGTTGGTTGGTTGGGAGCTCCCACATGGCTGGCAAGGTCACTCTCCATGACTCATAAAAAACGCCAGCCCACTCTGCCCTCAAAAAGCACTGAAAAAGATCAATAACACTCTTGTTGACTGTCAATTTCTCTCAAAGCCCATCTCATTGTCGTTAGACCATCCCTCCCTCTAGCCCCACCTCGTCTCCCATACCATATCCTTGATGAACCACCACTCCATGTGAAACCCTGAGCTGCTGCTACTGCAATCCTATTAGTGACTCATCTCCGTGACCACATGACACAGCAGCACCCGTACGTAGAGAAAAATAATCTAGCAGGCGGTCACCTAGTCGGATAAATGACCACCCAAAAAAACCCATGTGATGCACTATTTGAAGACAACGGCAACACACGAGGTGTGTACCTTCAAGAAGAAGGGCTGCCTCCTAGAAGAGGAGGGAAGTGGATGTTTTGTGGCACGTGGTGCGCATACATGAGGTCTGTACCGGATATGGGCCAGCGTCTTCACAGAAAGGAATATGAGTTCAATGTGGGCAGCCGTCGGAGAAAGGAAGCAGCTGCAGCTGCGTCCAAGAGGGGTAAACCTGAAGGCGTGTAGAGCAGTATGGAGGGTGCTATCTAGGCTGATTCTGTAAATTTTGCCTACGCATGCCATGCAGAAGGACGTCGTGTGATGGTGCAAAGCCTTACAGGGTGGCAAAAAAGGATGTCCAGGTGGCAGACCAGCCATGGGAGAGAAATCTGGCAAATGACATGGCTCTCCTAATATGCAAAAGGAGCCCAATAGTGCAGGAGTAGTGAACCTGCGTGACGAGGCGGGCCAGACGGGTGCTACCAAGTTCCATTGGGGAGCGGTGGTTGTAGCAGAAGAGAATCATGGAGTAATAAGTGGGTGGCAAGGAGGTGAATTCTCAAATGGCATCTCTGTGCCTCGCTAAGAGAGAACTGCTCCATCGACAAGAGGTGCAAATCATGATGGTTCAACCAGAGGTTAAAAAGGCTCTGTGCTGTAGAGGTGATTCGTTGTGACCACGAGGCGGCTATAGAAGGGGAAGCCAGGTCTCAAGAGAAGTAGTTGGTGGTGGGATGGAGGACCACACAGCAGTGGAAGGATGCCATGATAGCTGTTCCTCAAGTGGAGCCTGAGGGGCTCACTGCAGCAGCAGACTGGGACCAAGAGAACCATGCAGCAGGAGGCTTGGCAGTGGATGCACCACAGCAAACATAGGCGGAGGTGGTGCAAATGGTTGTGCAACGAAGGGAGAGCAAGAGCAAGTTTTTGAGCTCTCCACAAGAGTCAAATGTGCTCCAAGCAACATTGATGGTGGATTGTGGCTCCAAGGTAAGCCAAGAGGGCGCTGCCAAGTCCCATGAGAGGGTATTGGTTGCGGAGCGATGGACCAGGTCATGTGGTGGAATCAAGGTGTCGTCAGCTCCAAGTCCTCAAGGAGGAGGGAAAGCACCTAAGGGGCATGCAAAAGATGATGCGGCGGATGTGTTGGTGTCTCCAAAACATTGAAAAGAGGCAGATGATGCATGGAAGATGCACAACATGGGAGATGGGAGTGCGATATCTGCTTCTAAATGTTCTCCAAAAGAGGGGGAGCAAGTGTACAAGGAGTACCATGAGGAAGCTGAGACCAAGAGACCCGCACCAGAAGACCTCTCCATGAGGGGGAAGACATGCGTGCGGCGAGGCAATGGCGACAGCACAGGCTACAGCTGGAGGAGCAGTTGCAGCTGCAGCACCATATAGCTCAAAGGAATGGTTGCAATAAAAAGCAATCCAGTTTCAGTGCTGGCACAGGCTGGGCAGTTGAATTATCAATGGCCAAGCTCACCTACAACTTGGCGACGTCCATAGCAACCAGAAACGTACTCATTCAAGATTTCCCACGAACTAATCACAAATCCAATTGCACTACATGTTTGAAGTAGCATACCTGCCATCAATATTCAATTCCAGGAATTCAAATTTATTTTGGGAAGAAATCCAGCAGACTGTGGCAAGATTGCAAGTGGTGAAGATACGGAGTCATGAAGGGCATCCTCAGGAACTGATGACGTGGAGAAATTCCATTACTTCACGTTAGTTCATGTTATGATTCAACACATTAAAGCTGGGTCTTATGAAGACAAAATAGGTACTGTTCCTTTGTCCTATCTCAGGAAGAAAGGATAGGAGTAGGAAGGGGAGCCCAGACGGCACATGAGGACCCAATGTAGTTAATGACCAAGGAGTAACAATGAGCAGGATTGAGGTCTTTATCCTACGTGGAGAGAGCGGCTAGTCCACCTACTTAACCACCCACAAGTGAGGAAATCACTTGTGGGGGTCACACCATCAGGGTTGAATCCCACGGCATACAGATCCGGGAAAAAGATGGACTATGACACAGCTAGAGTAGATAAGTAAGGGCTCTAAGCCCAAGTCAGTGTTTCACTATAAAGAGGCCTTGGAGCCACAAAGGCTGTTTGTGTCTCAGTCCAACCCCCTCTCCCCACCCGAAAGCCACAACAGCCTTCATGACAGAAAAGAACCACCTAAAGAGCTTGTGCAAGCAAATTGCAATAAACCAGCTGCTTCTTGTTCTTGGACTTCTTCTTGCCCTCCATGCTTGATTTGGTGCCAGTGGGGTGCTCATGAGGTGGTGGAGAAACCGTGGGCGATGGATAGAGAATTGACTTTGTTAAGGTGGACCAAACTGAAGGCCTGTTGCAATACTTGTATGGTGTTTCTGGATGCAGTCACTTGGGAGTTTGTCCAACCTGTCGAGGAGTTGCAGTGCTGAAAGGGAGAGTGCCAAGACTACTTCCTTGAGGGGTAGCGGAAGCATGTCGGATGATGCAGCTGTTTGCACTGCAGTGATTGCATCAATGTGCCCATGTAGTTCACTATTATGGCTATTCATGTCAAAAAGATCAAGAGGAGGTCGAATTGGCCCATTCAGAAGTGTCCTGCCGACTTCGTGCTTGATTTTGACACTCGCCAAGGACAAAGTCTGTGAATCCTGACATCGGCCTTGACGAAGTCAGCTTGCAGCCTTCCCGATCATTTGTGAAGACCACGTTCTGACATCGTCGAGGCCGTTGTCAGAAAGTTCCGATATTGTCCTTGATTTCAGCGAGTGCCATATTCAAGGACGATGTCAGCGTTTCCATTCTGTTCAGAAACTGGTAACTCAACGTGCAAACCTACTTGCAACCCCCCCGGATCACACCTGGGGTTTTAGGGTTCATGAATAAGCCGGCTCCTGCTGGGCCCCATGGTAGCTGGGCCCAGCAGGTTCCCTTCTATTGCAGGGGTGATCTTGGACCCCACCACTCAAAACCCTCGCAAACGGACCAAATTGAATTGTCACAAATCCCTCAATAGAGGGGATTGTGAAAGTCTGGGTATCCCATCCCAGGCGGAGTTTTGCTCGTTCTGCCAGCGAAACTCCGCCTGTGACGTCAAACGCGTTGCCAAAGTTCAACTTTGCCCCCGAAGTCAAACTTCCGCTCCAAGAAAATACACTCTTCTTGAGTGTATTTTCTTGGGGTGATTAACTTTGCTCCTAATGTATCCTTGAGGTCAAGAACAGAGAAAAGGTGAACAGGAACAAGCAGAGAGGGACAAGGCCATGTAAACGGGACAAAGGATGCAGACGGAGGGCTCAGAGGAGGCTTGGCCCTTGGGGGCAATGTAGGGGACACAGACGGAGCAGAAGCAGGAGAAGAGCCTGAGAGGGTCTGTGCTGCCATGAGATGCATTAGAATGAGAGTGCTCAATGAGGTAGGCACAGACTCGTGGGGTAGAGAGACGTGATCGACTGACGAGGTGGAACTCGACAAGGCTGCACATGACACATGATGCGTACTCACAGGGATGACACATGGCGTGATGGGACTAGGAAGCCATGGTTGTGATGAAAAAGAAAGCTTGTGGAGTGAATGCTCCTTACTTTGTGGCATCAACATGCAGTCATGGTCTGGGGCACAGGGGGGGAGAATCAGACTAACAGGAGACGGTGGGAAGAGGAGGAGAGGGTTGAAGAAACTGAGGTATCCAATGGGAAGAACGATGGGAACATGAGCGCCAGCCATGGCTGGGGGAGTCACAGTAATGACAACGAAAGACTACACGAGACACGTCAGGGACACCATGGCCTGCGGCAAGGGAGTGGGTACTGCTAACTACAGGGAGACACACTTCAATAGAGACAGTAAGGCTGCGTGGGAAAATGGGCCAGAAAAGTCACTGTGGGAAACCAAGGGCAACAAAAGAGTAGGAAGCAAAGTGAGAAGGCAAACAGACGCCATCACAGAAGAAGGAGACTGCAAATGGAGAGAAGACAGAAAGCAGTAAGAATTGACACTTCATGACACACCACAACACAACATGACACAACACAAAAGCAACTCAACACGTCACAAAACAAGTCAACACAACTTGACACAACTTGACACAACACAGTCCGGCAAAAGTCAGACCCTCTCTCTCTCTCTCTCTCTCTCTCTCTCTCTCTCTCTCTCTCTCCCTCTCTCTCTCTCTCTCTCTCTCTCTCTCTCTCTNACAACACAAAAGCAACTCAACACGTCACAAAACAAGTCAACACAACTTGACACAACTTGACACAACACAGTCCGGCAAAAGTCAGACCCTCTCTCTCTCTCTCTCTCTCTCTCTCTCTTCTCCCCCCCTCTCTCTCTCCCTCCCTCTCTCTCTCTCTCTCTCTCTCTCTCTCTATCTCTCTCTCCTCCCTTTGCCTTCTCCTTCTTCTTCTCCTTCTCCTTCTGCTTCTCCTTCTCCTTCTCCTTCTCCTTCTGCATCTCCTCCTTCTTCTCCTTCTCCTTCTCCTTCTCCTTCTCCTTCCTCCTTCTCCTTCTCCTTCTCCAGTTTGCTGCGACTGCTTCTGCTTCTGCAGGTGCTTCTCCTTCTGGGGCTTCTGCTAGCCACCGCCGCTTCTGGTTCTTGTGGCTGCAAGTGCTGCCTGCTACTGCTGCTGCGGCCACTCGCTTCTGCTTCACTGCATACTGCTACGCTGCACAACATTGCTGCTGCTCTTGCCACCACTGCTGTTGATGCCTTTGCTTCTCTTTCTGCTCGCTGCCGCCACCATTCTCGCCGCGTCTCTTGGACGACCTCAAGCACAAGCTGGCCCTCTGTCTGATGGTTTTTGCGCTAAAACTTCCAGCTGCCTCTGTCTCGCCCAATAAGGATACATACTGGCGAGTAGCTGATTAAGGCAAAAGAAATTTGGCTTCTAGCTCAAACACCCATGAAGACAAAACATGTACTGTTCCTCTGTCCTATCTCAGGTAGGAAGGCTAGGAGTAAGAAGGAGAGAACAGATGACATATGAGGGACGAATGTCTTTAATGATCAAGGAGGAGCAACAACGAGCAGGCTTGAGGTCTTTATCCTATGGGGAGTGAACGGCTAGTCCAGCCATTCTGCCACCCCAAAACTGAGGAAATCACTCGTGGGGGTCACGCCAGTGGGGTTGAACCCGACAGCATACACGTCCCCAAAAAGCAATGGGATGTGACACAGCTAGCCTATAAAAGTGAGGGCTCTAGTCCTGAGTCAGCGTCTCACTATCAAGAGGCCTGGGAGCCACTGTGGCTGTTTGTGGCTCCGTCCATATATAATACAGTTCGACACTTTGTTCTGACGTCTGGATGTTTTCTCTGACATGTTGGAATCTTGGCAAACTGGCCTGACTATAAATGATCCCTTACCAATTCATTGACGAGCTTCTAGTAGTTCCTGGCATAGAAAACAGAAGTGATGCAAAACTTATCAGTGTTTTTCAATCGTTTTTGCTGATTACTCAATGGCAATGAGTCTTGACAGGACCACAGATGGAAAACTCTTTGTTAATCTCAAACCCAATTAACTTCGTGGAGAGACTTATCAATTGAACCATTCACATGAAGTATCCCACATGCTCAGTAATCTGACACATGGGATCAAAGTAGTTTTGATGTTTGTTGCATAAGTACTTAAGTGTCCCATTTTCTTAACCCATGAGCTGTTAACACCACCTGCATAACACCGGGTGGTGTTAACACTTCAACACCACCCCCTGTTGGTTCCTGTGTAGAAGAAGTGGAAGTGACACATATAGAAGACATGGGACACTTGAGAAATGGATGTAAGAGACAAACGTGCACTTATTGTTCAATTTTTCAAACACCAAGGGCATTTTAAGAATTCAGTAGGACCAATGAGGCACAGAAGTGGTCTTGGCACTCAATTTTGCGTCGGCATCTGTGGAAGCTCTCTCTCAGCGGTGAAATCAAGATCCCTTGTCAAGATCCCTTTTGGGAGAATTAAAAACTGGAAAACAGTATGCACTGAGAATGTAAAAGTTCATTGTGAAAGTTTCACAATGAACTCCTGAAACAAGATTGCTGAATGAGATAACTGAATTCTCATCAACGTTCTTGACAGTACTCTAAGAATTGCTGAGAATTCAGGAGTTTATTGTGGAGGTTTGGAGTGCTTCGTAGGAACTTCGTGAGAGAGTCCGGGTGCGACATGAATCTTCAGGGAGTTGGGCAAGATGGAGGAAAGAATCAAGACAACAACCGCGTGGCGGGTCATGAAGTTAAAGACTCAAATTCTTTGATAGAATCCTTAGAGACTCACGTATGCAAGCAGCATAACACAAAGGACATCTTGCACTTTCTACAATCATTCTTCCAAGAAGAATGATTTCCAGTTCTTCTTCACACGTCTTGTTGGCATGCACATCCATACTATCCTGACCCAAAATTTGCAATCCATTATTTGCCTGCATGCATTGTGCATCAAAACCCACACTTGTTTCAATAGGATCTTGCTTACTGTCTAACTCCTGGTCCAAACTGTCTAAACACGAAACAGTGTGGCACCATGTGGCATTGTTGCTCTTTTGATAGGTTCTTCATCGTTTTGCCTTCCCACGTACCAGTCCCCCATCCTCTTCTCTATTGGCCAACCCTTAGCCTCTGCCTGCTCCCAGCTCCCCCGTCCTCCTTCCACCGCAACGGCCTTCATCTTACGCTAGTCACCCTCATGTAGCACTCTTCTTACATTACCACCGTGCATGGCCTCACCCAGTCCCACGTGTCCACCCTATCCCCTGAGTTCCTTCAAGGACTAATCACCGACACGTTTGAGTTACCACATCTTACTACTGTACTATCCAACCTGTAGATGCTCCCCTTGCACATAAGACGCATGTGCTGCTGTGGTACTCGCAGATGGGATTTAGTTGTCATAAGTTGTGTGTTGTCAATGAGCTATCTTCTTGTTATGGTCCCTTCATTTAGTGGATAGCGCCTAGACTACCCTTACATGGGAACCAAGTTAGCATTCCGTCAAGCCCGGTTGGCTTGTGTTATGTACGCATCCATTGATACGAGTTGGGAAAGACAGGAAAGCCACCATCATAAAGCTGAAGTGCCTTTACCAGAGCTATTTTGTATGTGGATAGGGAAAGGGGATGCTACGTGAGGGAGCACACACGAAGGAGAGGGAGAGAGAGAGAGAGAGAGAGAGAGAGAGAGAGAGAGAGAGAGAGAGAGAGAGAGAGAGAGAGAGAGAGAGAGAGAGAGAGAGAGAGAGAGAGAGAGAGAGAGAGAGAGAGGGAGAGAGAGAGAGAGAGAGAGAGAGAGAGAGCAAGAGAGCGAGTGAGAGGGCCTCGGAGCACTCATAAGCAACGCCATGGAGCAGGCAACAGATGTTTAGAGGAGCAAGTCAAACAACAAGGCACGAGAAAGCGTGACCGGTGGTCTTGTGGATGACAAGAGGACCCACAAGAGGATCTCTTGCGTGGAGAATGCCACCCATGGGGTTGAGGCCGACCTACCAGGTTTTAATTCGGCGGCAGCTACTCATGCCACAAACAAAACAGCACGGCAGCATGGCCCTCAGGGATCAGCCACCCACGTACCACACGAGCAACAGGCAAGCATGGAAACAGAAGTAATGCCACATCGACCACGAGCGTATGTAGCATGCACGTCAAGCTCTCATGTCCATGTCACACCTTGGTGGCTCATCGCAACTGCTCAGCCAGCATAAGACATGTCTGGCTAAGTGGACATGTCATCTGCCCACATTTTTGGGTCCCCATCAACAGGGTTCATGAGTAGAATGTGACGTTGAATTTATTGCGCCCCGAGACGGGTACACCCAGACAGCTTCCACCACTTCATGTGTATGCGGGCATTTAGGGCATTTGTCAGTTGCCTGCAGGGGGGTGCACATGGGTGTAGTCAAGAGGTCACTTGCACATTCACATGCCCAACACCAACACTCTCCCATGACCCGCAGACAAGCGGAACAACATGCAACTGATGACTTGCACAATGAGGGCAACAAGTTGGATGAATCACACACCTCCCCCATGGCACACATGCCCACAAACTCATATTTGGTGAACAAACAACTCAACAAGGTGCAAACATCACAGCAGTGGACCGACAGAGTCGGAGCATCTCAAGATCAGCACTGCAATAACGAGTGAGACTCAACATGGGGCAACCCAAGCACCCGGAAGGCCACCAGCATGCACAGCAGACTTGAACCCTCCACGGCTGAGTGCCTTGGTGTGAAAGCCTGCACACTGCTGACACGTGTCAACCCTGACGACCTCAATTTCTCCTATCGTGATGCGCTCGTGAACAAAATGATGCGCAATATTCATGTTTTTGGTGCGCATGTGGTGCAGGCCATTGTGCTCAGCAACAGTAGTCCGTTGGTTGTCGTTATACGTGGCCATACGGTGAATGGGCATGCGCAGATGCTGCAACAGGTGACAAAGACAGATGCTCTCACATGTACCTACACCGAGTGCGACATACTCGGCCTGGTAAGAGCTTCGCACCACATCCCTGTTTGCCACTCTGAGACAACACTGCCACTGACAAGGAAGACCTGCTCCGAGCATCGATGCCATGTGTCCATTGTCGGTGTATCCATGGACAACGACTGAGGGATTTGCAAGAAAGCACAGCCTACATAGCGCTGTAGAGAGGGCGTAGCGAGCGACACGGAGAGAGAGCTACCTTGAGATTCGTGGACTACAGGCTGTTACAAGAACTGCACCAGAAAGTTGACCGCTAATGGTCAGCCACAAGGCCAACCACATCGACGCGCATGAAATGGTTGGCTGTGGTTGGCCACATCGACGCGCATGGTCGTCTTCAAGTATATGAGGGACCCAATGCCAGTCAGGTAGTTAGTAACATCCACCGTCTATCCAGCTGAGACACGTCCGATGACTTCAGCAGGCGCTGGTCGGTTGGAGTGACAGGGATAGACGTAGTGAGAAGATCAGTCAGTAGTGACATGAAATGCTCCCCCAGACTGGGTTTTTACGCAGCCTGGTGATTATGAAAGGTACAACGCTGGTGGTCACACTGAAGCTTCATTTCAAGGAAAACTGAAAATGACTGAGATATTTCATCTTATAGGTGGAATGAATAAGCGCCTTGACCGACTGGAGAACAACTTGATTGGAAGAGACAGTGAGGAAAACGTCTACGTAGACCAACATAGCCACCAGAGGCTCCAATGGAGGACTAAGAAACATTGCATAGGTTCCACCATTGCGTCTAAAGCCTCCTGTTGGAAGGGTGGGTGTGGCCTCCATGTTCCAGCAGCGAGGTGTCTGTTTGAGTCCTTACAAGGCCTTGCGCAAGCGCAAAACCTTGCCGGTACCATCCGTAAAACCCGGAGGCTAAACCATGTTGATCTTCCTATCGATCCAAGTCCATGTAAGAGTGCATTATTCACGTCCATCTGCTTGATCTCCCAGACATACTGGACAACAAGACCAAGGAGGACACAAGCAGTGGTGTAACTAAGGGGCTCCAAACAAGAGTGCGGCTCGGGAATATCTCTTGTTTGGAGACCCTTACATTAGCGCAAGGGTCTGCTTCCCGAGTCGCCTGAGTGGGCGACTCGGGAACGGCACTGCAAACGAGAGTGCGACTTGAAAAAGGGACTCCCAGAGGGGGTCCCCCTCCTTTCGGCGTGGGAACAACTAGAGGGGGCCGGCACCAACAACGACGCTGAGTATGCCGCCCTGCTTCTGGGTATTGGTCTAGCACGGCAGGCGGGTGTGGCGGAGTTGGTGCTGGTGGGGGATTCGCGACTGGTAGTGGATCAGATGCGGGGGGGCGCAAGAGTGACGGTCCCTCGCCTCCGCGCCCGCCGCGACCGGGCGCGGGATGCCGTGGGGCCGCAACTGCGGGTGGTGTACCACTGGATCGGGCGAGAGCACAACGTAGTGGCGGACGGCCTATCGCGACTAGGCCTGGGTCTGCCGGGACCGGGCCAGTGGATCTTTGGATCTTTGGAGTCTTGGCGGGGAGGCCCTCCTCACGGCCCAGCAGCTGGTCTTCCTCGGGGTGGAGGAGCTCGCGGACCCCTTTCTATGGCCGGTGGTTGCGAAGGACGCCCCCATTACGTCGGCATGGGATGCCCTCAACGGCTTCGAGTGGGAGCGGCTGTGTGGGGTGTCCACGGCGCCTGGGGGGCGGGGGACACACATGGTCCAGGCCCCGCGCGTGTTCGCCCGCCTCTATGGGGAGCCACGGCGTCGTATGAGCGCCATCTTTGCCCGCTGCTGCGCTTGGGTGGCAGCCCCGGGCCTCCCCGAGGAGGCCGTCTTTTCGCGGTGGATGCTCCTCCTTCATCTCCAAATCTTTCTTTGCCGGGTCCCCTCGCCGGAGGAGCAGATTGGGGACCCTTCCTTCTGCAGCGGCCGCCGGTGGAGGCAGCGGGGGGGGGCGGTGAGGCGTGGCCCACGAGCTTCGGCAGATGGATGAGGTGGTGCTGGAGTGGTGCCTGCGGTTTGAGGCTGGGGACTGGGCTGGCCTCCTTGAGGAGGCCCTTGAGCAGGTGCGGCCGGCGGCCAGGGCACGGGTGGTCGCCCGACCTGCCACACGACAGGCGTCTGCTGCACAGGGGGCGGCAGCGGCAACAGCACGGCAGAAGGCGGTGGGCCTGGTACACGCAGGGGCGCTCTCGCGGGCCATGCGGCTGATTGAGGACCATCCGTCTGCAACCGGCACGGCCGCCACTGTCGAGGCCCTCCGGGAGCACCACCCCCCTGGAGAGCTCCCCATCCGAGTGTGGGTGCAGAGATTTGAGGACCCAGCCAGGGGCGGAGCAGACCGCATCACTGAGGAGCTGGTGGAGGAGGTGCTGCGGGAGGCACCACGGGGTCCAGCCCAGGGCCCCTCGGCCTCACCATGGACATGCTGCAAGATCTCGTCCTTGACTCCCCCCCCGCCTTCACGGGTGCCCGCGCTGCACTCTGCGCCATCCTTGATGGGGTCCTCCCCCCATGTGTAGCGGATTGCCTAGGCCGGAGCACTCTCATCCCAATCCTGAAGGGGGCGACGGAAGCGGCCAGGGTGCGGCCTATCGCAGTCGGAGAGGTCTGGCTTCGGCTGGCTGGGAACCTCCTCCTCCTCCGCGACAAGGCCGCGCTCTCGTCAGCTCTGCGCCCTCTCCAGTACGGGGCGGGGATCTCTGAGGGAGCAGCGCTGCTAGTCCGCGGGGTCTGGGCCGTCCTTGAGGCCAACCCCATCTTCTGGATGTTGCGGCTCGACATCGCCAACGCATTCAACGAGGTCGAGCAGGCTGCGGTATTTGAGGCAGTACGCTCTTCTGGCCTGGGAGCGTGGGTCCCTTACCTCCGCCAGTTCTACATCCCGCCGGCATAGCTGCTCCTCTTTGGCGTGGACTGCCCCACCGTGTTGGCAAGCGCCCGCGGAGTGCGGCAGGGCGACCCCCTCGGCCCCGCGCTGTTTGACCTGCCCCTTGGCCCAATTCTGGAGGCGGGCTTGCAGACGCTAGTTGCAGTGGATGGCGGTCAATGCGGGCAAGTGGGGGCCTTCCAGGACGACGCCAACGTTTGTAGCACGCCGCAAGTGTTGGGGGCCTGTATGGCGGCGATGGTGGCGGCAGCTACGAGCCAGGGGCTCCGCGTGCAGCCGGGGAAGTGCCTGTTGTGGCAGCGGACGGGGGAGGAGGTACCGCTGTCACTCGCAGGCCTACCGTGGACACTTGAGGGGGTTCCGGTTCTGGGTTGCCCGATAGGAGTGGAGTCCTTCTGTGTGGGCTGGGGCAAGCGGTGGCTACAGGAGCAGCTCCGCGGCATCGACCACCGATGTTGCATGGATGACGTCCAGGCTGCGATGACGCTCCTTCGCCTCTGCGTTGTCCCGCGAGCGGACTTCTGCGCGAGGGCCCTCCCCCCGGAGCCCTGGTGGCTGGCGGTTCTCGAGCGTTTCGACGCGGCTGTCTGGGAGGCGGCGCTCTCCCTGCTCCAGGTGTTAGCAGCAGCAGAGGGGACGGTGGACGCAGAGCTTCAGCACCTGGCGCGCTGGCAGCTGCAGATGCCGCTGAGCTTCGGCGGGGCGGGCCTTCTCAGCACTCGGGATAGGGCGCCCCTCGCCTACGCCTGCGCGGCGGGCTCCCTCCTGCAGGACCTCACGTCTGAGTTTGGCGCATTCCTCCCTGCCGACCGGGTCTTGGACTACCTGTGCCCACTCTGCGAGCAGGTTCTGCAGGGGCTCCCTCGGCCCGTGGCAAGTGCGTTTCCATCCCTGGAGGCCTTGCAGCAGAGTGGCGACGCACGCCTCTACCGGCAGCTGAGTGCGCTCTTCTTCGAGCATCGGCGTGAGCGGTGGGTGGAGGAGGCAGGGGTAGTGGCGTTGCGTCACTGCTCCTGCCTGCGGGCCGTCCCCTGTGGACCCAGCACGGGCTGCTGTCGCCGAGCGCAGTCCCGGTGTTGGGCGACAGCCACGCGTGGGAGCACCCTCTGGCTGCAGGCCTTGCCGTCCGGGGTGGGGGACTCCACGCATCTCTCGCCGGAGAACTTCCGCCTACACGCGGAGCTGTGGCTGGGCCTGCCTTTGGGCCATCTTGAGCAGGTGGGGCTGGACGGGTTGGAACCGGCCGCAGTGACTCGGCGGGAGAGTGTGGGAGACGCGGTGTGGCGTGTCCATAACGCCATCCGTGACCAGCTGGCCGACGTCTGCAGAGAGCACTGCCTCACTGTCGCTGTGGAGCCAATGGAGGTGCTGCCCCGGCCGGGCGGGCGGGGGTACCTGCGCCCGGACCTCACCCTGACGGACCACGCCGCCGGCACCACCTGGGTGCTGGACGTCACCACTGTGGACGCGCAGGGCCAGCGGGCCACGAAGCTGGGCGCCGCTGTCCGGGCGGCGGAGCGGGCGAGGGTGGACTTGTACGCGACGGCGCCGCGCAGGGGGTACTTCCTCCGCCCTCTTGCATGGGAAACCCTCGGCGGCCTGGGGGATGACTTCTGGACGTTCCTTTGCCGCTTGGCCCAGCTCTGCCTCAACCGCGGGCCCCGTCGGTGCTCGGCGGAGGCCTTTGAGCGCTGGGCGCAGCGGGCAGTGGCAGTCCTCGCCCAGCGTGTTTCCCTTGCCAGCATCCGGGCCCAGTGTGCTGCCATCCGTCTCTACGTCACGACCCATGCCCGGGAGCGGGCCCCTTTCCCGCCGGAGGTGGCGCCGGTCGCCCGCCGGCAGCGGGTGCGCCAGATCCTGGCCCTTGCCGACCTTTGCGGGGTCGTCCCTGCCCTTGCTGTTGTGTAGCATGCATGCCCACTGTATTGTGCCGTTGGTTGCGTGTATACCCCGCAGTTGTGCCGGTCAGGGGCGGCTTTGCATGCTTCTTAAAAGAAAAAAACATCCATTGGGATAGGTTTCGACTATTCCAATAGTATGTGTACGTGGCTCCGACATAGAAAGTTATGGTTCAGGTCCAGATGCAGAGACTTTGCTTAGCCAGCTCTTGGACCCGGCTGGCCAGGGCTTAAGGTCCGAATTTGGCAACTGCCTTGAAGGCCTACGGTGTTGGTAGGATCGCAAAGCTGGCTAACAAACCCACCTCCGAGAATTTTTTTTGTAAAACCATCCAATTTTTTTTTCTCTACAAGTGCACACAAACGGTGTGATCTCACATATTGTTTTTGTCTTGTCTACTCTCCTCTCAATCTATGTATTCCTTTCTTTTTATCTACATTTCCCACTCTGAAGAAAAAAAAAAAAAGAGGAAAAGAAAAAAAGGGGCCC
>SZWC01005752.1:46583-71880 GCA_023375785.1 Penium margaritaceum | reverse complement strand
GAGGAGGAGGAGGAGGAGGACAAAGAGGAGGAGGAGGACGACAAAGAGGATGAGGAGGACGACAAAGAGGAGGAGGAGGAGATTCGGCCTGCAAGGGCATTGAACTGGGTGGTGGGGTGGGAGACTGGGGGTGTAGGTTGGATCGTACCAGAATGGCTTTCGTGGCTTCCACGACCGAGCCGGAACGTTGCAGTTTTTTCCCGCAGTGGAGCAGATTCGGCCCACAAGCGTGGACACCTGGGCTGCTAAGGTTCAGATCTGGGCCCGAGGTGAAAGCGTGGGCCGTGAAGGTGCTGACCTGGATTCCTGATGTGCAAACACGGGCTGCAAAAGTTCAGATCTGAGCCCCTTGCGTGCAAGAGAGGGCCCCTACGCTGCAGACCCAGGCCTATTGAGTTCCAGATGTATGCCGCTGTAGTGGAAAGCAGCACGATCCCACACAGAGGAGACCCAGGCACAGAACCGATGCATTGATCTTGGTGGTAGTGTGGATGTCACAACACGGCCCTTGCGACTCAGTTTTTGTGGCCACACAAAGATATGGCGCCGTCGACCAAGAGAGTTCACTTCGTCTCACCATGAGGGTCGCTTTTTTTTACTCTCCATGAATGCCGATTATTTTTTCCTCCCTCGTCTGCTCGTCTGTCGAGCAGTTTATTTCATCTCGCACACTTGTTCTGACATCCTAGTTTGTTCGTCCTGGGAGGATTGCCGACGACGACGTGGCCACAAGCGACGCCCTTCAGCGATTTCGCTCCTTACCAAACGCCCATTGCGGCTCCTTGACCATTCTTGTGGCCACACAAAGGGCCGTCCAAAACAATCCCTTGATTTGGGCTGGTTTGCGCGACGCCTTCACCGACACTTTCGTCGTGCGATGCCGTGGGGATGACATAAGCCCTTTGGTAGGCCTCGTTTGACATGAAATACGTGAATCACCACTGGTGATTCGCATTCTAGTCAAACTGGTTGCCCGCATTTGGAAATGGGCGCTTTCTGCGCGACTCCATAGCCGACTAGGAAAGTGAAGCATGTACCGTTGACTCGCCGGCATTTTCGCCGGATACCAGGTCCATTTCGATTTAGTAGTTTTTGGCAAGTGCGAGACTAAACCCCTCCTTTGTTGAAATGGAACCTCCCAGTTCCCGCCATAGCGAGGCCTGGAAGGAGTCCGAACCTGAATCAAACCCACACCCCCTGAATGGAACAAAGGGGGTTCTAATAGAATATTTTCAATCTAAGTTTTTTACGAACATTTCGGGTAAACGGAGAGAAATGTAGGCGGTCAGCTGGAGAACGAAAATTGATGAATTTCAACTGCTAGATGGCGAAGCGCTGTTCGACAGGTAAGGGGGCGCGGTATTTTTCCGTTTGCAAATACGCGGCTTGGGGAGATACGATGGGATCCTATGCGAGAAGCCACCTGTGTATCGCTGCATGGGGCACAGGGATCGATTCAAAATGTTTCCGCCTTGAACTTATGCATGAAACATTGTTCCTACGTCGAAAGAACCAGTGCACCTTCCAGCATCATCAATGTAGTCGAACAAAACGCTTTCCATGCATGTCACAGTCTGTCTCACCCCGAATGTATCTAGTTGCGTCTTCGGAACTGTTTCTAGTAGGGGACCCCTATACAGTGCTCCACCCAACAGGGCGGCGTAAATAGTTCCGTATCTTGACTAATTAATTGCAAAAGACGATTCATGTTTCTCGAAAAAAACAAAACGATAATTACATTGACCAATGCACGCGGCTCGGGATGATGGATACCGCAATGATGTCGTTGACATCGCAATGATATCACTGTCATAGCAATGATTCATCCAAAATTTGCAGAGAAAATTTCAAAACCCCTACAACGTCTGCATTGCCTTCGTAGGCAACGTGAACAAATGGCCTTCCCACGCCGTCCGTCAAACGATGTAGACCTGCAACCAGGATGCTACATGAGCAAAGGTCTCCATCGTTTTGTCACCCATGAATACCGATGACAATGTTTACTTCAGTAAAGAACAAAGTTCGCGATCGACAAACGTGTAAAGCAGGTGGTGAACCATTTTCCGTGTTGCCCACATAAAACCGAGCAAAAGAAAGAGTTGTCCCAGACAATGTCTACTTGGTGGCCCGTAGGAGTTCCAAAAGTCCTGCAACGTGCAAAGCACCTTTCCCCCTTTGTGTAGTGCTCCAACGTTCTTCCGTCCGTACTACTATGACGTCTTATGTTACTACGTCATTGCATGTGCAGTCTTACACATGATGTACAAAAACGTCAAACCATGATTTTCTGGTCTACGACGTTTCAAAGAGTCCCATAGTCACACAACGTCACAGACTCGTAAAGTGCTACAACGTCTTCACGTGTAAAGCCCTACAACGTTCTGCACTCGTCCATGGTCATCAAACCGCCGTCTGCCCATAGTGTGGAGTGAGTTGCGGTGAGCAATCGCAGGGCGCTTACGACGTCTACACATAGGCGTCGCTGTCCCCGATGAAGCGACCAGAACACCGACGAGGAAGCTAGCAAGCGAGTGCCCATGCAAGCGAGCGAGCATGCGGTCGCGCGAGCAACCGGCCGATCGGGCGGGGCCCGAGCCGATGACACCAAGCGGCGGCCCACCCTTGCGGACTTCGGAATGGTGATCAACCGCCGCCACCAAGTGGCGGCGTTGGAACAAGGGATCTTATCCAAGCACGCCTTTCATGCAAGCCTCACAGATTTCGAAGTGGCGGGCTTGGATCTGTGGCCAACTTCCAACTCCGCCACTAAGTGGCAGCGTTGAAACAAGGGATTCTTGTTCACAGATCACAGCTCGCCACCTCGAAATCCGCAAGGATGGGCCACCGCGTAGTGTCATTGGATCAGACCCCGCCCGATCGACCGGTTGCTCGCGCGACCGCATGCTCGCTCGCTTGCATGGGCACTCGCTTGCTAGCTTCTTCGTCGGCGTCCCGGTCGCTTCATCGGGGACACCGACCCCTACTTGTAGACTTCGTAAGCGCCCTGCGATTGCACACCGCAACTCACTCTACACAATGGGCAGCGGGTGGTTTAATGACCATGGACGAGTGCAGAATGTTGTACGGCTTTACACATGAAAACGTTTTAGCACTTCACGAGTCCGTGACGTTGTGTGACTATGGGACTCTTTGAAACGTCGTAGACCAGCGGGCAGTTTCCATGAACAAACCAGAGCATGACCTCTCGAAATACGATCGCTATCTGGTCCACGTTCTTGGACTCCATACGACTACATGGTACGACGAAGGTCGGCAGATACTGAGGCGACGTGTGACGAGATCGGTTGTAATATCTGTGAATTCATGCGAGGTCATCTGCATAACACTCACTTTTCGTCAAAAACCCATCGTTATGTGAAGTAGCAATCGCAACATTATTGATGGGGTCGAAGACAGGTTACGTCGTCTATGCGTGAACGTTTCGGCATGAAGGCGATGTACCTTCTAGGACGTTAGAGGACCACACCATGACCCCCCGCGATGTGCCAATGTTACGTGTCCCGTGAGATGATGCTATATCCGAAATGTGCATTTAGCTGTCTTACACTTGCGCTTGCCTCGCAAACCCTTCGTTACGTCAATTTTCGATTGAAGCATTCGTGCTGGGATCATTGGCCGATCCCGTCGTCCATGGGAAGACGTCCTGGGATGAAGGCGCCGCATCTTCTAGGACATTAGGGGACGACCGCACGCCCCACCACGATGACCAACCAACCTCAACGTGAAGACAACGTGGGACCTGAGAGGTTGCAATACCCGTACATTTATGCGAGGTCATCTGTATTGCACTCACGATTTTGTCGCTAACCCACCGTTATGTGAAGTATCAATCGCAACAGTAATCATGGAATGGAATGCGGGTTACATCGTGTATGCGTTCACTTTCTAGCATAAAGGCGACGTTCAAAACAAGACGTTAGAGGACCACACCACGACCCACCGCGATGTGCCAATGTATTTCGTGTCACGTGAGAGAATGCGATATCCGAAATGTCCTTTTAACTGTCTTGCACTCGCGCTTGCCTCGCAAACCCTTCCATATGTCAATTTTTAATTGAAGCATTCGTGCTGGGATCGTTGGCCGATCACGTCATCCATGGGAACACGTTCTCGGATGAAGGCGACACCTCTTCGGGACCACCGCACGCCCCACAACGATGTACCAACCAAACTAGACGTGGAGACGACGTGTGACGTGAGAGGTTGCAGTATCCGTAAATTCATGCAAGGTCATCTGTATTGCACTCACATTCTGGTCGCAAACCCATCGTCATGTGAAGTAACAATCGCAACATTATTGATGTGCTCAAAGGCGGGTTGCGTCGTCTATGCGTTAACATTCTGGCATGAAGACGACGTTCGCAATAGGACGTTAGAGGACCACACTATGACCCACAGCAATGTGCCAATGTATTACATGTCACGTGAGAGGATGTGATATCCGAAATGTGCGTTTAGATGTGTTGCACTCGCGCTGCCCTCCCAAACCCTTCGTTACGTCAATTTTTGATTGAAGCATTCCTGCTAGGATTGTTGGCCGATCCCGTCGTCCGTGGGAAGACATTCTGGGATGAAGGTGACACCTCTTCAGGACCACCGCACGCCTTAGCACGATGTACCAACCAACGTAGATGTGAAGACAACTTGCGACGTGAGAGCTTGCAATATCCGTACATTCATGCGATGTCATCTGTATTGCACTCATGTTTTCGTTGCAAACACACCATTATGTGAAGTAACAATCGCAACATTAATCATGGGGTCGAAGGCCGGTTACGTCGTCTATGCATGAACGTTCTGGCATGAAGGCGACGTTCGGAATTGGACGTTAGAAGACCATACCACGACCCACGACGATGTGCCAATGTATTACGTGTGATATGAGAAGAGGCAATATCCAAAATGTACGTTTAACTGTCTTGCACCCTTGCTTGCTTCGCAAACCCTTCGTTACGTCAATTTTTGATTGAAGCATTCGTGCTGAATCATTGGCCGATCTTGTCGTCCATGGGGAGACGTTCTGGGATGAAGGCGACGCCTCTTCGGGACCACCGAACGCCCCACCACAATGTAGCAACCAACCTAGACGTGAAGACGACGTGGGACGTGAGAGGTTCCAATATCCGTACATTCATGCGATGTCATCTATATTGCACTTACTATTTTGTCGCAAACCCATCGTTATGTGAAGTAACAATCACGACATTAATCATGGGGTCAAAGGCAAGTTACGTCGTCTATGCGTGAACGTTCTGGCATGAAGGCGACGCACCTTCTACGACATTGGAGGACCACACCACAGCCCCCCGCGATGTGCCAATGTTACGCGTCACGTGAGATGATGCGATATCTGAAATGTGTGTTTAGCTGTCTTCCACTCGCGCTTGCCTTGCAAACCCTTCGTTACATCAATTTTCGATTGAAGCATTCGTGCTGGGATCGTTGGCCGATCCCGTCGTCCATGGGAAGACAATCTGGGATGAAAGCAACACATCTTCCATGACATTAGGGGACCACCGCACGCTCCACCACGATGACCAACCAACCTCGACGTGAAGACATCGTGGGACCTGAGTGGTTGCAATACCCGTGCATTGATGCGAGGTCATCTATATTGCACTCACGTTTTCTTCGCAAATCCACCGTTATGTGAAGTATCAATCGCAACATTAATCATGCGGTGAAAGGCGGGTCATATCGTCTACGCGTGAACGTCTAGCATGAAGGCAAAGTTCGAAATAGGACGTTAGAGGACCACACCACAACCCACCGCGATGTGTCAATGTATTACGTGTCACGTGAGAGGATACGATATCCGAAATGTGTGTTTAGCTGTCTTGCACTCGCGCTTGCCTCCCAAACCCTTCGTTACGTCAATTTTTGATTGAAGCATTTGTGCTAGGATCGTTGGCCGATCGCGTCGTCCGTGGGAAGACGTTCTGGGATGAAGGCAACGCATCTTCTACGACATTAGGGGACGACCGCACGCCCCACAACGATGACCAACCAGCCTCGACGTGAAGACAACGTGGGACCTGAGAGGTTGCAATACCCGTACATTCATGCGAGGTCATCTATTACACTCACGTTTTTGTCAAAACCCACCGTTATGTGAAGTATCAATGGCAACATTAATCATGGGGTTGACGGAGGGTTACGTCGTCTGTGCGTGAACGTTCTGGCATGAAGGCGATGTTCAGAATAGGACATTTGAGGACCAAACCATGACCCACCGCGATGTGCCAATGTATTACGTGTCACATGAGAGAATGCGATATCCGAAATGTGCATTTAGCTATCTTGCACACGCTTGCCTCGCAAACCCTTCGTTACGTCAATTTTTGATTGAAGCATTCGTGCTAGGATTGTTGGCCGATCCTGTCGTTCATGGGAACACCTTTTGGGATGAAGGCGACGCCTCTTCGGGAGTACCGCACGCCCTACCACGATGTACCAACCAAACTAGACGTGAAGATGACGTGTGACGTGAGAGGTATGAGTATCTGTAAATTCATGTGAGCTCATCTGTATTCCACTCACATTTTTGTCGCAAACCCATCGTCATGTGAAGTAACAATCGCAACATTATTCATGGGGTGGAAGAAGGATTACGTTGTCTATGCGTGAACGTTCTGGTATGAAGGGGACGCACCTTCTAGGACGTTAGAGGACCACACCACGACCCCCCGCGATGTGCCAGTGTTACGTGTCACGTGAGATGATGCGATATCCAAAATGTGCATTTTGCTGTCTTGCACTCGCGCTTGCCTTGCAAACTCTTCGTTACGTCAATTCTTGATTGAAGCATTCGTGCGGGCATCATTGGCCGATCCCGTCATCCATGGGAAGACGTTCTGGGATGAAGGCGGCGCATCTTCTAGGACATTAGGGGACGACCGCACGCCCCACCAGGATGACCAACCAACCCCACGGTGAAGACAACGTGGGACCTAAGAGGTTGCAATACCCATACATTCATGCGAGGTCATGTGTATTGCACTCACGTTTTCGTTGCAAACCCACCGTTATGTGAAGTAGCAATCGCAGCTTTGTTGATGGGGTCAAAGGCGGGTTACGTCGTCTATGCGTTAACGTTATGGCATGAAGGCGACGTTCGGAATAGGACGTTAGAGGACCACACCACGACCCACCGCGATGAGCCAATAAATTACGTGTGACGTGAGAGGATGCAATATCCGAAATGTGCGTTTAACTGTCTGGCACCCTTGCTTGCCTCGCAAACCCTTTGTTACGTCAATTTTTGATTGAAGTATTCGTGCTGGAATCATTGGCCGATCCCGTCGTCCATGGGAAGATGTTCTGGGATGAAGGCGACACCTCTTCGGGACCACCACAAGCCCTACCACGATGTACCAACCAACCTAGACGTGAAGACGACTTGGAACGTGAGAGGTTGCAAAATCCGTACATTCATGCGATGTCATCTGTATTGCACTTACGTTTTCATTGCAAACCCATCATCATGTGAAGTAACATTCGCAACATAAATCAAAGGGTCCAAGGCTGGCTACATCGTCTATGCGTGAACGTTCTAGCATGAAGGCGATGCACCGTCTAGGACGTTAGAGGACCACACCACGACCCTTCGCAATGTGCGAATGTTACGTGTCACATGAGATGATGCAATACATGAAATGTGCGTTTAGGTGTCTTACACCCGTGCTTGCCTCGCAAACCCTTTGTTACGTCAATTTTCGATTGAAGCACTCGTGTTGGAATCGTTGGCCGATCACGTTGTCCATAGGAAGACGTTCGGGGATGAAGGCGACGCCTCTTCAGGAGCACCGCACGCCCCACCACGATGTACCGACCAACCTAGACGTGAAGACGACGTGGGACGTGAGAGGTTGCAATAACCGTACATTGATGCGATGTAATCAGTATTGCACTCACGTTTTCGTTACAAACCAATCGTTATGTGAAGTAACAATCGCAACATTAATCATGGGGTCAAAGGCAGGCTACGTCGTCTATGCGTGATTTTTCTGGCATGAAGGCGACGCACCTTCTACGACGTTGGACGAACACACCACAACCCCCCGCGATGTGCCAATGTTACGTGTCACGTGAGATGATGCGGTATCCGAAATGTGTGTTTAGCTGTCTTGCACTCGCGCTTGCCTCGCAAATCCTTCGTTAGATCAATTTTCGATTGAAGCATTCATGCTGGGAGCGTTGGCCGATCCCATCGTCCATGGGAAGACATTTTGAGATGAAAGCGACGCATCTTCTAGGACATTAGGTGACCACCGCATGCTCCACCATGATGACCAACCAACCTCAACGTGAAGACGACGTGGGACCTGAGTGGTTGTAATACCCGTATATTGATGCGAGGTCATCTGTATTGCAATGACATTTTCGTCACAAACCCACCGTTATGTGAAGTATCAATCGTAACATTAATCGTGAGGTCGAAAGCGGGTTTGTTGTCTATGCGTGAATGTTCTGGCATGAAGGCAACGTTCAGAATAGGACGTTAGAGGACCACACCACGACCCACCGCAATGTGCCAATGTATTACGTGTCATGTGAGGGGATGCGATATCCGAAATGTGCGTTCAGCTGTCTTGCACTTGCGCTTGCCTTGCAAACCCTTCGTTACGTCAATTTTTTAATGGGTGCATTCGTGCTAGGATCATTGGCCGATCTCGTCGTCCATGGGAAGACATTCTGAGATGAAGGCGACGCATCTTCTAGGACATTACGGGACCACCGCACGCCCCACCACGATGACCAACAAACATCGACGTGAAGACGACCTAGGAGGACGTGGGACCTGAGAGGTTGCAATACCCGTACATTCATGCGAGGTCATCTCTATTGCACTCATGTTTTTGTCGCAATCCCACCGTTATGTGAAGTATTAATCGCAACATTAATCATGCGGTCGACGAACAGTTACGTCGTCTATGCGTGAACGTTCTGGCATGAAGGCCACGTTCGGAATAGGATGTTAGAGGACAACACCACGACCCACTGCGATGTGCCAATGAATTACGTGTCACGTGAGACAATGCGATATACGAAATGTGTGTTTAGCTATCTTGCACACGCGCTTGCCTTGCAAACCCTTCGTTACGTCAATTTTCGATTGAAGTATTCGTGCTGGGATTGTTGGCCGATCCCGTCGTTCATGGGAACATGTTCTGGGATTAAGGCGACGCCTCTTCGAGACCACCGCATGTCCCACCACGATGTACCAACCAAACTAGACGTGAAGACGACGTGTGATGTGAGAGGTATCAGTATGCATAAATTCATGCGCGATCATCTATATTGCACTCACATTTTCATCACAAACCCATCGTCATGTGAAGTATCAATGAAAACATTATTCATGGGGTCAAAGAAGGATTACGTTGTCTATGCGTGAACATCCTGGCATGAAGGAAACACATCTTCTAGGACGTTAGAGGACCACACCACGACCCCCCGCGATGTGCCAATGTTACGTGTCACGTGAGATGATGCGATATCCGAAATGTGCGTTTAGCTGTCTTGCACTCGCGCTTGCCTCGAAAACTCTTTGTTATGTCAATTCTTGATTGAAGCATTCATGCTGGGATCGTTGGCCGATCTTGTCGTCCATGGGAAGACGTTCTGGAATGAAAGCGACACATCTCCTAGGACATTATGGGACCACCGCACGCTCCACCACGATGACCAACCAACCTCGACGTGGAGACGACGTGGGACCTGAGAGGTTGCCACACCCGTACATTCATGCGAGGTCATCTGTATTGCACTCACATTTTTGTTGCAATACCACCGTTATGTGAAGCATCAATCGCAACATTCATCATGGGGTCCATGGAGGGTTATGCCGTCTGTGCGTGAACATTCTGGCATGAAGGCAGCATTCGGAATAGGACGTTAGAGGACCACACCACGACCGACCGCGATGTGCCAATGTATTACGTGTCACGTGAGAGAATAGGATATCCGAAATGTGCGATTAGCTATCTTGTACGTGCGCTTGCCTTGCACACCATTCATTATGTCAATTTTCAAGTTAAGCATTCGTGCTGGGATTGTTGGCCGATCCCGTCATCCATGGGAACACGTTCTGGGATACAGGCGATGCCTCTTCGGGACCACCTCACGCCCCACCACGATGTACCAACCATACTAGAAGTGAAGACGACGTGTGACGTGAGAGGTATCAATATCCGTAAATTCATGTGAGGTCATCTGTATTCCACTCACATTTTGGTCGCAAACCCATCGTCATGTGAAGCAATAACATCATTCATGGGGTCAAAGGTGGATTACGTCGTCTATGCATGAACGTTCTGGCATGAAGGCGACGCATATTCTAGGACGTTAGAGGACCACACCATGACCGCCCGCGATGTGCCAATGTTATGTGTCACGTGAGATAATGCGATATCCGAAATGTGCGTTTAGCTTTCTTGCACTTGCGCTTGCCTTGCAAACCCTTTGTTACGTCAATTTCGATTGAAGCATTCGTGCTGTGATCATTGGCAGATCCCATTGTCCATGGTAAGACGTTCTGGGATGAAAGCGACGCATCTTCTAGGACATTAGGGGACCACCGCATGCTCCACCATGATGACCAACCAACCTCGACATGAAGACAAAGTGGGACCTGAGAGGTTGCAATACCCGTTCATTCATGCGAGGTCATCTCTATTGCACTCACATTTTTGTCGCAAACCCACGGTTATGTGAAGTATCAATCGCAAGATTCATCATGGGGTCGAAGGAGGGTTACGTCATCTGTGCGTGAACATTCTGGCATAAAGGCGACATTTAGAATAGGACGTTAGAGGACCACACCACGACCCACAGCAATGTGCCAATGTATTACGTGTGACATGAAAGGATGAGATATCCAAAATGTGTATTGAGCTGTCTTGCACCCGCGCTTGCCACGCAAACCTTTCGTTATGTCAATTTGCGATTGAAGCATTTGTCCTGGGATCGTTGGCCTATCCCGTCGTCCATGGGAAGACGTTCTGGGATGAAGGCAACACCTCTTTGGGACCATCACACGCCCCACCACGATGTACCAACCAAACTAGACGTGAAGATGACGTGTGACGTGAGAGGTTGCAATATCCCTACATTCATGCGATGTCATCTGTTTTGTTCTTACGTTTTCGTCGCAAACCCATCATCATGTGAAGTAACAATCGCAACATTTATCATGGGGTGGAAGGCGGGTTACGTCGTCTATGCGTGAACGTTGTGGCATGAAGGCGACGCACCTTCTAGGAAGTTAGAGGACCCTACCACAACCCCCTGCGATGTGCCAATGTCACGTGTCACGTGAGATGATGCAATATCCAAAATGTGCGTTTAGCTGTCTTGCACCCGCGCATGCCTCCAAAACCCTTCGTTACGTCAATTTTCAATTGAAGCATTCGTGCAGGAATCATTGGCCGATCCCGTGGTCCATGCGAAGATGTTCTGGGATGAAGGCCACGCCTCTTTGGGACCACCGCACGCCCCACCACGATGTACCAACCAACCTAGGCGTGAAGAAGACTTGGGACGTGAGAGGTTGCAATATCCGTACATTCATGCGATTTCATATGTATTGCACTCATGTTTTCGTCGCAAACCCATCGTTATGTGAAGTAACAAACGCAACATTAATCATGGGGACAAAGGCGGGCTACATCGTCTATGCGTGAATGTTCTAGCATGAAGGCGACGCACCTTCTACGACATTAGAGGACCACACCACGACCCCCCGCGATGTGCCAATGTTACGTGTCACGTTAGATGATGCGATATCCAAAATGTGCGTTTAGCTGTTTTGCACTCGCGCTTGCCTCGCAAACCCTTTGTTACGTCAATTTTTGATTGAAGCATTCATGCTATGATCATTCGCCGATCATGTCGTCCATGGGAAGATGTTCAAGGATGAAGGCGACGCATCCTCTACGATATTAGGGGACGACCGCACGCCCCACCACGATGACCAACCAACCTCGACGTGAAGACGACTAGGGACCTGAATGTTTGCAAGACCCATACATTCATGCGAGGTCATCTGTATATCACTCACATTTTTGTCGCAAACCCACAGTTATGTGAAGTATCAATCGCAACATTAATCATGGGGTCGACGGAGGGTTACGTCATCTATGCGTGAACATTCTGGCATGAAGGCGACGTTCGGAATAGGACGTTAGAGGACCACACCACGACACACCGCGATGTGCCAATGTATTACGTGTCACGTGAGAGAATGCGATATCCAAAATATGCGTTTAGCTATCTTGCACGCGGGCTTGCCTCGCAAACCCTTCGTAACGTCAAATTTTGATAGAAGCATTTGTGCTAAGTTTGTTGGCCGATCCCGTCGTCCATGGGAACTCATTCTGGGATGAAGGCGATGCCTCTTTGGGACAACCGCATGCCCCACCACGATGTACCAACTAAACTAGACGTGAAGACGACGTGTGACGTGAGAGGCATTAGTATCTGTAAATTCATGCGAGATCATCCGTATTGCACTCACATTTTTGTCACAAATCCATCATCATGTGCAGTAACAATCAAAACATTATTCATGGGGTCGAAGGCGGATTACGTCGTCTATGCGTGAACATTCTGGCATGAAGTCGACGCACCTTCTAGGACATTGAAGGACCGCATAACGACCCCCCGCGATGTGCCAATGTTACGTGTAATGTGAGATGATGCGATATCCAAAATGTGCGTTTAGTTGTCTTGCACTCGCGCTTGCCTCACAAACCCTTCGTTACGTCAGTTTTCGATTGAAGCATTCATGCTAAAATCGTTGGCTGATCCCATCGTCGATGGGAAGACGTTCTGGGATGAAGGCGATGCAACTTATAGGACATTAGGGGACCACCGCATGCCCCACCATGATGAACAACCAACCTCGACGTGAAGACGAGGTGGGACCTGAGAGGTTGCAATACCTGTACATTCATGCAAGGTCATCTACATTACACTCACGTTTTCGTTGCAAACCCACCGTTATGTGATGTATCAATCACAACATTAATCATGGGGTTGAAGGCGGGTTACATCGTCTATGCGTGAACGTTTTGGCATGAAGGCGTCGTTCGAAATAGGACGTTAGAGGACCACACCACGACCCGCTGCGATAAGCCAATGTACTACGTGTCATGTGAGAGGATGCGATATCCAAAATGTGCGTTTAGCTGTCTTGCACCCGCGCTTGCCTCGCAAACCCTTTGTTACGTCAATTTTTGATTGAAGCATTCGTGCTAGAATCGTTGGCTGATCCCGTCGTCGATGGGAAGACGTTCTGGGATGAAGGCGATGCATCTTATAGGACATTAGGGGACCACCGCACGCCCCACCATGATGAACAACCAACCTCGAGGTGAAGACGAGGTGGGACCTGAGAGCTTGCAATACCTGTACATTCATGCAAGGTCATCTGTACTGCACTCACGTTTTCGTCGCAAACCCACCGTTATGTGATGTATCAATCACAGCATTAATCATGGGGTTGAAGGCGGGTTACATCGTCTATGCGCGAACATTTTGGCATGAAGGCGTCGTTCGAAATAGGACGTTAGAGGACCACACCACGACCCGCTGCGATAAGCCAATGTATTACGTGTCACATGAGAGGATGCGATATCCGAAATGTGCGTTTAGCTGTCTTGCACCCGCGTTTGCCTCGCAAACCCTTTGTTACGTCAATTTTTGATTGAAGCATTTGTGCTGGGATTCTTGGCCTATCCTGTCGTCCATGGGAAGACGTTTGGGATGAAGGCGATGCCTCTTCGGGACCATCGCACGCCCGACCACGATATACCAACCAACCTAGACGTGAAGACGACTTGGGACGTGAGAGGTTGCAATATCCGTGCATTTATGTGATGTCATCCGTATTGCACTCACGTTTTCGTTGCAAACCCATCGTTATGTGAAGTAACAATCACAACATTAATCATGGGGTCGAAGGCGAGCTACTCCATCTATGCGTGAATGTTCTGGTATGAAGGCGACGCACCTTCTAGGACGTTAGAGGACCACACCATGACCCCCCGCGATGTGCCAATGTTATGTGTCACGGGAGATGTTGCGATATCCAAAATGTGCGTTTAGCTGTCTTCCACTCGCGCTTGCCTCCCAAAACCTTCGTTACGTCAATTTTTTATTGAAGCATTCGTACTAGGATCGTTGGCTGATCCCGTCCTCCATGGGAATACGTTCTCGGATGAAGGGGACGCCTCTTCTAGACCAGAGCACGGCCCACCATGATGTACTAACCAAACTAGATGTGAAGTGGACGTGTGACGTGAGAGGTTGCATTATCCGTACATTTATGTGATGTCATCCGTATTGCACTCACGTTTTCGTCGCAAACCCATCGTTATGTGAAGTAACAATCGCAACATTAATCATGGGGTGAAAGGCAAGCTACTCCATCTATGCGTGAATATTCTGGCATGAAGGCGACGCACCTTCTAGGACGTTGGAGGACCACACCACGACCCCTCAGGATGTGCCAATGTTACGTGTCACGTGAGATGATGCGATATCCAAAATGTGTGTTTAGCTGTCTTGCACTCACGCTTGCCTCGCAAACCCTTCGTTGTGTCAATTTTTGATTGAAGCATTTGTGCTGAGATTGTTGGCTGATCCTATCGTCCATGGGAAGACGTTCTAGGATGAAGGCGACGCATCTTCTAGGACATTAGGCAACCACCGCACGCCCCACCACGATGACAAACCAACCTTGACGTGAAGATGACTTGGGAAGTTGTGCGACCTAAGAGATTGCAATACCTGTACATTCATGCGAGGTCATGTGTATTGCACTCACGTTTTTGTCGCAAACCCACCGTTATGTGAAGCATCAATCGCAACATTAATCATGGGGTCGAAGGGGGATTACGTCGTCTATGCGTGAACGTTTTGGCATGAAGGCAACTTTTAGAATAGGAAGTTAGAGGACCACACCACAACCCGCTGCAATGTGCCAATATATTACGTGTTACATGAGAGGATGCGATATCCAAAATGTGCGTTTAGCTGTCTTACACCCGTGCTTGCCTCGCAAACCCTTCGTTACATCAGTATTCGATTGAAGCATTCGTGCTGGGACTGATGGCCTACCCCGTTGTCCATGGGAAGACATTATGGGATGAAGGCAATGCCTCTTCGGGACTACCGTACGCCTCACCACGGTGTACCAACCAAACTAGACGTGAAGACAACGTGTGACATGAGAGGTTGTCATATCCGTACATTCATGCGATGTCATCTGTATTGTTCTCTTGTTTTCATCGCAAACCCATCGTCATGTGAAGTAACAATCGCAACATTAATCATGGGGTCAAAGGCGGGTTACGTCGCCTATGCATGAACATTCTGGCATGAAGGCGACGCACCTTCTAGGACGTTAGAGGAGCACACCACGATCCCCCGCGTTGTGCCAATGTTATGTGTCACGGGTGATGATGTCATATCCGAAATGTGCATTTAGCTGTCTTGCCCTCGCGCTTACCTCGCAAACCCTTCGTTACGTCAATTTTCAATTGTTGTATTCGTGCTGGGATCGTTGGCCGATCCCGTCGTCCATGGGAAGACGTTCTGGGATGAAGGCGACGCATCTTCTAGGACATTAGGGGACCATCGCACGCCCCACCACGATGACCAACCAACCTCGACATGAAGAAGACTTGGAATAACGTGGGACTTGAGAGGTTGCAATACCCGTACATTCATGCGAGGTCATCTGTATTGCACTCACGTTTTCTTCGCAAACCCACCGTTATGTGAAGTATCAATCGCAACATTAATCATGGGGTCGAAGGCGGGTTACGTTGTCTATACATCAATGTTCTGGCATGAAGGGGACGTTTGGAATAGGACGTTAGAGAACCACACCATGACCCACTGCAATGTGCCAATGTATTACATGTCACGTGTGAGCATGTGATATCCGAAATGTGCGTTTAGCTGTCTTGCACTCGCGCTTGCCTCACAAACCCTTCGTTACGTGAATTTTTCATTCAACTATTTGTGCTGGGACCGTTGGCCGAACCTGTCGTCCATGGGAAGACGTTCTGGGATGAAGGCCACGCCTCTCGAGACCACCGCACGCCCCACAACGATGTACCAACCAAACTAGACGTGAAGACGACGTGTGGCGTGAGAGGTTGCAATATCTGTACATTCATGCGATGCCATGTGTATTGTTCTCACATTTTCGTGGCAAACCCATCGTCATGTGAAGAAACAATCGCAACATTATTCGTGGGGTCGAAGGCGGATTACATTGTCTATGCATGAACATTCAGGCATGAAGGCGACGCACATTCTGGGACGTTAGAGTACCACACCATGACCCCCCGCAATGTGCCAATGTTACGTGTCACGTGAGATGATGCGATATCCGAAATGTGCGTTCAGCTGTCTTGCATTCGTGCTTGCCTCGTAAACCCTTCGTTACGTCAATTTTCGATTGAAGCATTCGTGCTGGGATCATTGGTTGATCCCGTCGTCCATGGAGAGACGCTCTGGGATGAAGGCAACGCCTCTTCGGAACCACCGCACACCCCACCACGATGTACCAACCAACCTAGACATGAAGACGACTTTGGACGTGAGAGGTTGCAATATCCGTACATTCATGCGATGTCATCTGTATTGTTCTCACGTTTTTGTTGCAAACCCATCATCATGTGAAGTAACCATTGCAACATTAATCATGGGGTCAAAGGCAGGTTACGTCGTCTATGCGTGAACGTTTTGGCATGAAGGGGACGCACCTTCTAGGACGTTTGAGGACCACACCACTACCCCCGGCAATGTGCCAATGTTACGTGTCACGTGAGATGATGCGATATCCAAAATGTGTGTTTAGCTGTCTTGCACCCGTGCTTGCCTTGCAAACCCTTTGTTACGTCAATTTTCGATTGAAGCATTCGTGCTAGGATCGTTGGCCGATCCCGTCGTCCATGGGAAGACGTTATGGGATGAAGGCGACGCATCTTCTAGGACATTAGGGGACCACCGCATGCCCCACCATGATAACGAACCAACCTGGACGTGAAGATGACTTGGGACCTGAAAGCTTGCAATACCCATACATTCATGCATGGTCATCTGTATTACACTCACGTTTTCGTCGCAAACCCACCGTTATGTGAAGTATCAATCGCAACGTTAATCATGGGGTCGAAGGCGGGTTACGTCGTCTATGCGTGAACATGCTGGCACAAAGGCGACATTTGGAATAGGACGTTAGAGGACCACACCATGACCCAATGCGATGTGCCAATGTGTTACGTGTGACGTGAGAGGATGTGATATCCGAAACGTGCGTTTAGCTGTCCTGCAACCGCGCTTGTCTCGCAAACCCTTCATCACGTCGATTTTCTATTGAAGCATTCATGCTGGGATCGCTGGCCGATCCCGTCGTCCATGGGAAGACGTTTTGGAATGAAGGCAACACCTCTTCAGGACCACCGCACGCCCCACAACGATATACGAACAAACCTAGACGTAAAGACGACTTGGGACGTGAGAGGTTGAAATATCCGTACATTTATGTGATGTCATCCGTATTGCACTCACGTTTTTGTCGCAAACCCATCGTTATGTGAAGTAACAATCGCAACATTAATCATGGGGTCGAAGGCGAGCTAGTCCATCTATGCGTGAATATTCTCGCATGAAGGCGACGCACCTTCTAGGATGTTAGAGGACCACACCACGACCCCCCGCAATGTGCCAATGTTACGTATCACGGGAGATGATGCGATATCCAAAATGTGCGTTTAGTTGTCTTGCACTCGCGCTTGCCTCACAATCCTTCGTTACGTCAATTTTTGATTCAAGCATTCGTGCTAGGATCTTTGGCCGATCCCGTCGTCCATGGGAACTCGTTCTCGGATGAAGGCAATGCCTCTTCCGGACCAGAGCACGCCCCACCACGATGTACTAACCAAACTGGACGTGAAGTAGACGTGTGTCGTGAGAGGTTGTAGTATCCGTAAACTCATGCAAGGTCATCTGTATTGCACTCACGTTTTCATCGCAAAACCATCATCATGTGAAGTAACAATCCCAACATCATTGATGGGGTCAAAGGTGGGTTACGTCATTTATGCCTGAACGTTCTGGCATGAAGGCAACGCACCTTCTACGACGTTGGAGGACCACACCACGACCCCCCCGCAATGTGCCAGTGTTACGTGTCACGTTGGATGATGCGATATCCAAAAAGTGTGTTTAGCTTTCTTGCAGTCACGCTTGCCACGCAAACCCTTCGTTGCGTCAATCTTCGATTGAAGCATACTTGCTGGGATCGTTGGCCGATCCCGTCGTCCATGGGAAGACGTTCTGAGATGAAGGCAACACATCTTCTAGGACATTAGGCGACCACCGCACGCCCCACCACGATGACCAACCAACCTCAACATGAAGACGACTTGGGAAGTTGTGGGACCTGAGAGGTTACAATACCCGTACATTCATGCGAGGTCATGTGTATTGCACTCACGTTTTCATCACAACACACCGTTATGTGAAGTATCAATCACAACATTAATCATGGGGTTGAAGGCGGGTTACGTCGTCTATTCGTGAACATTTTGGCATGAAGGCATGGTTCGGAATAGGACGTTTAGGGACCACACCACAACCCGCTGCAATGTGCCAATGTATTACGTGTCACGTGAGAGGATTCAATATCTGAAATGTGCGTTTAGCTGTCTTGCACCCGTGCTTGCCTCGCAAACCCTTCGTCACATCAATTTTCGATTGAAGCATTCGTGCTGGGATCGTTGGCCTATCCCGTCGTCCATGGGAAGACGTTCTGGGATGAAGGCAACGCCTCTTCAGGACAACCGTACGCCCCTCCACGATGTACCAACCAAACTAGACGTGAAGATGACATGTGACGTGAGAGGCTGCAATATCCGTACATTCATGGGATGTCATCTGTATTGTTCTCACGATTTCTTCACAAACCCACCGTCATGTGAAGGATCAATCGCAACATTAATCATGGGGTCGAAAGCAGGTTACGTTGTCTATGCATGAACATTCTGGCATGAAGGTGACGCACCTTCTAGGACGTTAGAGGAGCACACCACGACCCCCCGCGATGTGCCAATGTTATGTGTCACGTGAGATTATGCGATATCCGAAATGTGCGTTTAGCTGTCTTGCACCCGTGCTTGCCTCGCAAAACCGTTGCTACATCAATTTTTGATTGAAGCATTCGTGCTTGGGTCGTTGGCCGATCCTGTCGTCCATGGGACGAAATTCTGGGATAAAGGCGACGCATCTTCTAGGACATTAGGGGACCACCGCATGCCCCACCACGATGAACAACCAACCTTGACCTGAAGACGACGTGGGACCTGAAAGGCTGCAATACCCGTACATTCATGCGAGGTCATCTGTATTGCACTCACATTTTCTCCGCAAACCCACCGTTATGTGAAGGATCAATCGCAACATTAATCATGGGGTGAAAGGCGGGTTACGTTGTCTATGCGTGAACGTTCTGGCATGAAGGCGACGTTCAGAATAGGATGTTAGAGGACCACACCACGACCCACCGCGATGTGGCAATGTATTACGCGTGACGTGAGAGGATGCGATATCCAAAATGTGCGTTTAGCTGTCTTGCACCCGCGCTTACCTTGCAAACCCTTCGTTACGTCAATTTTTGATTGAAGCGTTCATGCTGGGATCGTTGGCCGATCCCGTCGTCCATGGGAAGACGTTCTAGGATGAAGGCGACGCCTCTTTGGGACTACTGCATGCCCCACCACGATGTACCAACCAACCTAGACGTGAAGACGACTTGGGAGGTGAGAGGTTGCAATATCCGTACATTGATGCGATATCATCTGTGTTGCACTCACGTTTTTGTCGCAAACCCATCGTTATGTGAAGTAACAATCGCAACATTAATCATGGGGTTGAAGGCGGGCTACTCCATCTATGCGTGAACGTTCTGGCATGAAGGCGACGCACCTTCTAGGAATTTAGAGGACCACACCACGACCCTCCGCAATGTGCCAATGTCACGGGAGATGATGTGATATCCGAAACATGCGTTTAGCTGTCTTGCACTCGCGCTTGCCTCGCAAACCCTTCGTTACGTGAATTTTTAATTGAAGCATTCGTGCTGGGATCGTTGGCCGATCCCGTCGTCCATGGGAAGACATTCTGGGATGAAGGCCACGCATCTTCTAGGACATTAGGGGACCACCACATGCCCCACCACAATGACCAACCAACCTCTACGTGAAGACGACTTGGGACGACTTGGGACCTGAGAGGTTGCAATACCCGTACATTCATGCGAGGTCATCTGTATTGCACTCACGTTTTTGTCGCAAACCCACCGTTATGTGAAGTATCAATCGCAGTATTGACCATTGGGTCGAAGGCCGGTTACGTCGTCTATGCATGAACGTTCTGGCAAGAAGGGGACGTTCGGAATAGGACATTTGAGGACCACACCACGACCCACCGCGATGTGCCAATGTATTACATGTCACGTGAGAGCATGTGACATCCGAAATGTGCATTTTGCTGTCTTGCACTTGCGCTTGCCTCGCAAACCCTTTGTTACGTCAATTTTTGATTCAAATATTCCTGCCGGGATCGTTTGCCGATCCCGTCGTCCATGGGAAGACGTTTTGGGATGAAGGCCACGCCTCTTCAGGACCATCGCACGCCCCACAACGATGTACCAACCAAACTAGACATGAAGACAACGTGTGGCGTGAGAAGTTGTAATATCTGTACATTCGTGCGATGTCATCTGTATTGTTCTCACATTTTTGTCGCAAACCCATGGTCATGTGAAGTAACAATCGCAACATTAATCATGGGGTCGAAGGCGGGTTACGTCGTCTATGCATAAAACGTTCTGGCATGTAGGAGACCCACATTCTAGGACGTCAGAGGACCACACCGCGACCCCATGCGATGTGCCAATGTTACGTGTCACGTGAGATGATGCGACATCCAAAATGTGCGTTTAGCTGTCTTGCACTCGTGCTTGCCTCGTAAACCCTTTGCTATGTCAATTTTCGATTGAAGCATTTGTGCTGGGATCGTTGGCCGATCCCGTTGCCCATGGGAAGACGCTCTGGGATGAAGGCGACGCCTCTTCGGGACCACCGCACGCCCCACCACGATGTACCAACCAACCTAGACATGAAGATGACTTTGGACGTGAGAGGTTGCAATACCCGTACATTAATGCGATGTGAACTGTATTGCAGTCACGTCTTCATTAAAAATCCATCGTTATATGAAGTAACAATCGCAACATTAATCAGGGGGTCGAAGGCGGGTTACGTCGTCTATGCGTGAACGTTTTGGCATGAAGGTGACGTTGGGAATAGGACGTTAGAGGACCACACCACAACCCCCCGCGATGTGCCAATGCTATGGGTCATGGAAGATGATGCGATATCCGAAACGTGCGTTTAGTTGTCTTACACTCGCGCTTGCCTCGCTAACCCTTCGTTACGTCAATTATTGATTGAAGCATTTGTGTTGGGATCGTTGGCCGGTCCCGTCATCCATGGGAAGACTTTCTGGGATAAAGGCGATGCATCCTCTAGGACATTAGGGGACCACCACACGCCCCACCACGATGACCAACCAACCTGGACATGAAGACGACTTGGGACAACGTGGGACCTGAGAGGTTGCAGTACCCGTACATTCATGGAAGTTCATTTGTATTGCACTCACGTTTTCGTCGCAAACCCACTGTTATGTGAAGTTTCAATCGCAACATTAATCATGGGGTCAAAAGCGGGTTACGTTGTCTATGTGTGAACGTTCTGGCATGAAGGCGATGTTTGGAATAGGACATTAGAGGAGCACAACATGACCCACCGCGATGTGCCAATATTTTACATGTCACGTGAGAGGATGCGATATCCAAAATGTGCGTTTAGCTGTCTTGCACCCGTGCTTGCCTTGCAAACCCTTCGTTACGTCAATTTTTGAGTGAAGCATTCGTGTTGGGATCGTTGGCCGATCCCGTCGTCCACGGGAAGACGTTCTGGGATGAAGGCGACGCCTCTTCCGGACCACCGCATGCCCCACCACGATGACCAACCAACCTCAACGTGAAGACGACGTGGGACCTGAGAGGTTGCAATACCCCTACATTCATGCGAGGTCATGTGTATTGCACTCGCGTTTTCGTCGCAAACCCACCGTCATGTGAAGTATCAATCGCAACATTAATCATGGGGTCGAAGGTGGGTTAGATCATCTATGCGTGAACGTTCTAGCATGAAGGCGACGTTGGGAATAGGACGTTAGAGGACATCACCATGACCCAGCGCGATGTGCCAATGTATCATGTGTCACGTAAAAGGATGCAATATCCAACATGTGTGTTTAGCTGACTTGCACCAGCGCTTGCCTTGCAAACCCTTTGTTATGTCGATTTTCGATTGAAGCATTTGTGCTGGGATCGTTGGCCGATTCCGTTGTCCATGGGAAGACGTTCTGGGATCAACGCGACACCTCTTCGGAACCACCGCATGCCCCACCACGATGACCAACCAACCTCGACGTGAAGAGGACGTGGAACCTGAGAGGTTGCAATACCGGTACATTCATGCGAGGTCATCTGCATTGCACTCACGGTTTCGTCGCAAACCCACTGTTATGTGAAGCATCAATTGCAACATTGTTCATGGGGTCAAAGGCGGGTTACGTTGTCTATGCGTGATAGTTCTGGCATGAAGGCGACGTTTGAAAAAGGACGTCAGAGGACCAAACCACGACCCACCGCGATGTGCCAATGTATTACGTATCAGGTGAGAGGATACGATATCCGAAATGTGCGTTTACTTATCTTGCACCCGTGCTTGACTCACAAACCCTTCGTTACGTCAATTTTGTATTGAAGCATTCGTGCTAGGATCGTTGGCCGATCCCGTCGTCCATGGGAAGACGTTCTGGGATGAAGGCGACGCCTCTTTGGGACCACCGCAAGCCCCACCACGATGACCAACCAACCGCGACGTGAAGACAACGTGGGACCTGAGAGGTTGAAATACCCGTACATTCATGTGAGGTCATCTGTATTGCACTCACGTTTTCAATGCAAACCCACCGTTTTGTAAAGTATCAATTGCAACATTATTCATGGGGTTGAAGGCAGGTTACGTCGTCTATGCGTGAATGTTCTGGCATGAAGGCGACTTTTGGAATAGGATGTTAGAGGACCAGACCACGACCCACCGCGATGTGCAAATGTATTACGTGTGACGTGAGAGGATGCGATATCTGAAATGTGAGTTTAGCTGTCTTGCACCCGCGCTTGCCTCGCAAACCCTTCGTTACGTCAATCTTTGATTGAAGCATTTGTGCTGGGATCGTTGGCCGATCCCGTCGTCCATGGGAGGATGTTCTGGGATGAAGGCAATGCCTCTTCGGGACCACCACACGCTCCACCATGATTACCAACCAACCTCGACGTGAAGACGACGTGTGACATGAGAGGTTGCAATATCCGTACATTCATGTGATTTCATCTGTATTGCACTCACGTTTTTGTCCTAAACCCATCGTCATGTGAAGTAACAATCGCAACATTATTCATGGGGTCAAAGGCGGGTTACGTCGTCTATGCGTAAAAGTTCTGGCATGAAGGCGACTTTCAGAATAGGACGTTAGAAGACCACACCTTGACCCCCCACGATGTGCCAATGTATTACGTGTCACGTTAGAGGATGCGATATCCGAAATGTGTGTTTAGTTTTCTTGCACTCGCGCTTGCCTCACAAACCCTTTGTTATGTCAATTGTCGATTGAAACATTTGTGCTCGCATCGTTGGCCGATCCTGTCGTCCATGGGAAGACGTTCTGGGATGAAGGCGACGCTTCTTCGGGACCACCGCAGGCCCCACCAGGATGTACCAACCAAACTAGACGTGAAGACAATGTGTGACGTGAGAGGTTGCAATATCTGTACATTCATGCGATGTCATCCGTATTGCACTCACGTTTTCGTCGGAAACCCATCATCATGTGAAGTAACAATCGCAACATTAATCATGGGGTCAAAGGCGGGTTACGTCGTCTATGCGTGAACGTTCTGGCATGAAGGCAACGTTCGGAATAGGACATTAGAGGACCACACCACGACCCCCCGCAATGTGCCAATGTTACGTGTCACGTGAGATGATGTGATATCCGAAATGTTCGTTTAGCTGTCTTGCACTCGCCCTTGTCTCGCAAACCCTTCGTTACGTCAATTTTTTATTTGAGCATTCGTGCTGGGATCGTTGGCCGATCTCGTCGTCCATGGGAACACGTTCTGGGATGAAGGCGACACCCCTTCGGGACCACCGCATACCCAACCACGATGTACCAACCAAACTAGACGTGAAGACGACGTGTGACGTGAGAGGTTACAGTATTCGTACTTCTAGGCGAGCAGTGGCATCAGCTGCAACAGCGGTAGCGGAAACATCGGCATCGGCGACAACCCCAAAAGCAACGGCAAGCATCGGTAAGCCCTTCAAGGAGCACAAAGGCCTCATGGACGCTGGGCAGGCTCCCCCCGTCACGCTGACAGACGCTGTCTTATCTGCTCGCCAAGCGGCAGAGGACTCTGGTGATTCCACGGCCAAGGCTTATATTAAGTCTTCCATGGCCAGTCATGCCGCCAGGCGAGCGAGAAATGCTGCTAACTGTTGTCTGGTGATGTACGGTGCTGTAGTGGCAGCAGCTTGAGTTTGGCATGACTTGGAACGTGCGGATTGTCCTAAGCCGCAATTTGAGGAAATCAGGCCTGACTGGACCACTCTTTGTAGGCTTGCGCCTGCTCCTTCTGGAGCTCGTGTCCCCACTCCTGCACTAGCTCCTGCTCGAGCTCGTGCCCCCACTCCTGCACTAGCTCCTGCTTGAACTCGTGCCCCCACTCCTGCTCTTGCTCCATCTCCTGCCCCTGCTCCTGCTCCTGCTCCTGCTCCTGCTCCTGCTCCCGCGCCTGATCCTGCTCCTGCTCCTGCTCCAGCTCCTGCTCCTGCTCCTCCCCCTCCTCCTGCGCCTGCCCCTGCTCCTGCCCCTGCCCCTGCTCCTGCTCCTGCCCCTGCTCCTGCCCCTGCCCCTGCCCGTGCCCCTGCCCCTGCCCCTGGCCCTGCTCGTGCGTATACGGACCGTGAGCGGTGGCTGGCAGTCGTGCTGATGCGGTGGGCATCTGCCACGAACGAGCGGTTGTCTGCTCCTGCTCCTGCTCCTGCTCCTGCTCCTGCTC
>SZWC01005752.1:4177-46298 GCA_023375785.1 Penium margaritaceum | reverse complement strand
CTCCCTCCCTCCCTCCCTCCCTCCAGGCCTACAGGGGGCGGCAGACACGGACGGCGCGTGGACGCACACATCGCCGAGGCCGAGGCCTTCAATGTGTGCGGCCTTCCCAAGTGGCTGTTGGTGATCTTGCCGTGCACAATGGATGCAGATGCCCAGTACCAAGCTGACATGCGGCTGTGTGAGGAACTGACATTGTCCATTGCAAGCCTGAGGGAGGATCGTGTTCACTTTTGCATAGAGTATGCCATAGCTATGCACACCGTTTGCACGCGGATCGCACAAGGGGTAGACATTGTGGACAAATGCTTGACTGCAAGGGAAGAATTGCACCAGTTGCAGGCCGATCCTGTCGCAGCAGACGCTATGGCCACAAAGCAACGTGAGGTGGAGCAGAAGATAAAGCAGCTTTGGGACTGGCTCCAAGAATGGCCAGCCATGCACGCATCGATGCTTAGTTTGGATGCAAGGTACAAGGAGATTTCCACACACGAGAAAGCCATTGTAGACACGCTGGCTGTTGCATCAGCACGCTACATCTCCGAATTATTGGGTTGTTACGAGTGTTCCTTATGACTCTGTAATGTTATTAGAACTGTAACCTTTATGTTATTCTGGTGTGCGCATGTACAGCAGGAAGTGTTACAACTGATGTCCATAAGTAAAACTGAAACACAATCATTTTTGGTATGTTTTGTACAGTTGGGATGAGACATGCTGTCTTCTGCCAGGCTTGGACTTAAGGTCTAGCTGAACAACTGAAAGCTAGTTCTTCAGCATAATTCCTATGTGAATAACTTGTTTTCAACCACAATGGACATGTTTTTCTGCATGAAGAGAATGGTAGAGAACTCAGCCTCAAAGGGGACTTGCAAATCCCTATTGTCCATTCAATTATTCTTGGAGCTGTGTGTGACAGTCTGCTGCAGCATTGACTGGAAATGCAAACATTGATGTGTAAGAACACCACCGCCCAATTGTACACAAGTGTAGTGTGTGGACTTCTTACTGAAGTTTACAAGCTTCCTTGTTGTGTTCACAATTTCCTCTTCAATGTCTTTAAATCCAAAAAGAAAATAAGAATGATGTCTCTTCCCATGAAATAATCATGCTTCTTCTTCGAACGTCACATAATTGTTAACTGAGGGAAAAGATGAAGTGTACATGCTTGGACAACATTTTTTCAACAACTAATGCAACATTTCTTACTGTTGCTAGACCCGTAGGTCCCACGGAAAGACATGAATTATGCCGGTGGCTGTTGCCAGCCCGCTGGCCAGCAATGCCTCAACATCCCGGTCTCTGACCTCCTCAATCCGGCGGATGTCATCGTGCCAGTACTCGTTCGACAACATGAGTACCCAAAAAGGAACGTCGTCGTAGTTCTCATCCGGTCCGGCCCACTGATTGGCCTGTGGTCGCACCCGTGACCAGACCTGCGTGGTGAAAGAGACTAGGTTATGGGAGGATGCTGTCGAGGCACCAGAACTCAAAATCATGAACGATGTTACCAAACCAAACGGCACTTCTTCATGCAACCAACAAATTACTGGCCAGACTGCCCGCCCTTCTGAGCGAGGACACCGCACAGACGCACCTGGGTTTTGCGTCTTACTCAGCTCGCTACGGCGTGCGGTTGGATGTTGCCGACCCGCTGGAAGCGGGAGCCGGATGAGGCTCAGGAGCAGAGGCAGGGGCAGGCGGTGCGGCGGCCACAGTGGGAGGCGGCAATGCAGGTGCAGACATGGGGGCAGGTGCACTGGCAGAGCTGCAGCAGGAGCAGGTGCAGGCGGTCTCTATGTTCACTGCTCCTGATCTCCTCCTTATTGGGGACCGGACCAGCATTCGCAGTGTATGATAAACGTCCCGCAAAGGAGGGGGTGTGTGCACAAAACGAAGGGGTGCAAATCTTTCATGTGCAGGAGCTGGATCGGGAGTTGGAGCAGGTGGAGGCATAATGTTCACTGCGTCTGATGTCCTCCTTATTGGGGTCCGGACCAGCATTAGCAAATTGCTAATAGCAATTCATGATAAGGGCCCCGCAAAGGAGGGAGTGTGTGGACGGAGCAGGAGCAGGAGACGGAGCAGACGCAGGAGCAGATGATGGCGCAGGAACAGGATCAAGCTCAAACGTCCCCTGTGCCACATGATGTAGGCCAGGAGCAGCAGCAGGCGTGCGAGCAGGCGCAGCGTGTCTTGCACGCTTTAAGCATAAAGTCCGCGACGCGGTTGAGTGACGAGCCACACGGCTGCAAGCACGCGATCGCACTAGACGCTCGCTGTGCGGCATTCAAATTTCGAACAACGAAGCGCGAGAGAAGTGCGCACATACGGGGTTGAAATCACACCCATGTTTTTATTTGTCCTTGTGTCGAATGCCCCACCAGGATTTCATATTTGTCACAAATGCGCACACCTCCACCCAACATTGTCTTCATGTGCACGCTTTCATGAATGTTTTGAGATGCATGCGTCTAAATGCATGCTTTGACATGCATGCTTGAAACTGCATGCTTTGAGAAGCATGCTTCAAGATGCACACTTTGAGATGCTTTCATGTGCATGCTAACATATTTTTTTGAGTTGCATGCTTTCAGATGCATGTTTTGAGATACATGCTTTGATATGCCACTCCCACTTACACTCGAGATGCATGCTTGAAGATGCTTACTCTGAGATGCATTGTTCAAGATGCATGCTTTGAGATGCTTTCATGTGTGTGCTTTCATGATTTTTTTGAGATGCAAGCTTTGAGAAGCATGCTTCAAGATGCATGCTTTGACATGCTTCCATGTGCATGCTTTCATGATTTTTTAGAGATGCATGCTTTGAGATGCATGCTTCAAGATGCATGCTTTGACATGCTTCCATGTGCAGGCTTTCATGACTTTTTTGAGGTGCGTGCTTGGAGATGCTTGCTTTGAGATGCATGCTTCACTTTGCATGCTTGGAGATGCTTGCTTTGAGATGCATGCTTCACTTTGCATGCTTTGAGATGCTTTCATGTGTGCCCTTTCATGATTTTTTTGAGATGCAAGCTTTGAGATGCAAGCTTTGAGATGCATGCTTCAAGATGCATGCTTCAAGATGCATGCTTTGACGTGCTTCCATGTGCAGGCTTTCATGATTTTTTTGTGGTGCATGCTTGGAGATGCTTGCTTTGAGATGCATGCTTCACTTTGCATGCTTTCACATGCTTCCATGCGCATGCTTTCATGATTTTTTTGAGATGCATGCTTTGAGATGCATGGTTCAAGATTCTTGCTTTGAGATGCTTTCATGTGTGTGCTTTCATGATTTTTTTGAGATGCAAGCTTTGAGATGCATACTTCAAGAAGCATGCTTCAAGATGCATGCTTTTTCATGCTTCCATGTGCATGCTCTCATGATTTTTTAAAGATGCATGCTTTGAGATGCATGCTTCAAGATGCATGCTTCACGATGCATGCTTTCACATGCTTCCATGTACAGGCTTTCATGATTTGTTTGTGGTGCATGCTTGGAGATGCTTGCTTTGAGATGCATGCTTCACTTTGCATGCTTTTAGATGCTTCCATGTGCATGCTTTCATGATTTTTTTGAGATGCATGCTTTGAGATGCTTGCTTTGAGATGCATGGTTAAAGATGCATGCTTTGAGATGATTTCATGTGTGTGCTTTCATGATTTTTTTGAGATGGAAGCTTTGAGATGCATGCTTCGAGATGCATGCTTCAAGATGCATGCTTTCACATGCTTCCATGTGCAGGCTTTCATGATTTGTTTGTGGTGCATGCTTGGAGATGCTTGCATTGCGATATATGCTTCACTTTACATGCTTTGAGATGCTTCCATGTGCAGGCTTTCATGATTTTTTTGAGATGCATGCTTTGAGATGCCTGCTTTGAGATGCATGGTTCAAGATGCATGCTTTGAGATGCTTCCATGTGCAGTCTTTCATTATTTTTTTAAGATGCTTGCTTTGAGATGCCTACTTTGACATGCATGGTTCAAGATGCATGCTTTGAGATGCTCTCATGTGTGTGCTTTCATGATTTTTTTGAGATTCAAGCTCTGAGATGCATGCTTCAAGAAGCATGCTTCAAGATGCATGCTTTGACATGCTTCCATGTGCATGCTTTCGTGTTTCTTTATAGATGCATGCTTTGAGATGCATGCTTCAAGATGCATGCTTCAAGATGCATGCTTTCACATGCTTCCATGTGCAGGCTTTCATGATTTGTTTGAGGTGCATGCTTGGAGATGCTTGCTTTGAGATGCATGCTTCACTTTGCATGCTTGGAGATGCTTCCATGTGCATGCTTTCATGATTTTTTTGAGATGCATGCTTTGAGATGCCTGCTTTGAGATGCATGGTTCAAGATGCATGGTTTGAGATGCTTCCATGTGCAATCTTTCATGATTTCTTTGAGATGCATGCTTTGAGATGCCTGCTTTGAGATGCATGGTTCAAGATGGATGCTTTGAGATAATTTCATGTGTGTGCTTTCATGATTTTTTGGAGATGCAAGCTTTGAGATGCATGGTTCAAGAAGCATGCTTCAAGATGCATGCTTTGACATTCTTCCATGTGCATGTTTTCATGATTTTTTTGTGGTGCATTCTTGGAGATGCTTCCTTTGAGATGCATGCTTCACTTTGCATGCTTTGAGATGCTTCCATGTGTTGGCTTTCATGATTTGAGATGCATGCTTTCAGATGCATTCTTTGATATGCCTTCATGTGAATGATTTTTATGATTGTTTTAGAGATACATGCTTTGAGATTCATTCTTAGACAAGCATGCTTTGAGATGCATGATTGAACATCCATGACAGCCCAGGAACAGGTCAGTGTTTCATTTTGTCGTCATTGGCTTTCGGTAATATGACGCGAGGAGGATCAAATTCCGACCTAGGTTCAGTCTGCGACGTACATGCTCGTGATTGGTTAACTTCTTGTCGAAGCCGCGTTGCTGGCTGCGGAGCAGGCGGTTAACCGTGCAATTGAAAATACCTGAAAAAGTGCAGCCATTGTATGGTTTAGGGTTCAAACCAGATCATAAGCAGGTTTACTGTGCCTAGCATGGAGCGATGATGACACAACCATCCAACGACATCGTCTCAGCATTATTGAACTCTAGCCTGAGTAGTCGTATGTGATTGGTGGGAACTATTCCAGACCCACAATCCGGATTGCCGAGACGGCGGGTGACTGCGCCGTGCCTTTGCGGACGTTATCGAAGTTTCACGTTGAAACCGGCGTAGGCCTACAAAATCTATGAATGAAATAGTATCGAGGTATTTGCACGAGACATTACATTAATTCAGCCAAGTGCCTAGTTGAATTGCGTGACAACACAGCGGATTCCGAATTTGAACCAAGAAAACTAACAGCATAACCTGTAATTTGAACTTCTCCAAGAACAGAGCTGAGACGTCATCAGTCTACAGCGTTCCACTGACGTTTGCTCCCATAATGTAGAACCCAGAGGACGGTTTGACAATCAAACGTGCCATTCGCAAATGACAAAGCGGATGAACCGGGTCCATTTACAAACGACATTGCGAACAACCATCGACGTCCTCTGACACAATGCATGACTCTAGCCCCAGTACACAGCGGAGGATGACACCGTTGTATAGGGGACATCATACCGCCGTCATTTTAAAGCGTATGGTCGCCACAACCTCGATACACGTGGCCGATGTGGTCGAAACGTCCACCAATCGGCGACGACTGCCCTTGCACGCCTATGTGGACGGCATTGAGCATTCAGAAACGTCAGAAAGACAACACGGTCTAGTCATGCTTCGTGCTCAATTTTACTTCATGAAACATGACGAGCAAGTGCATGCATGAACGTAGAAAACCCCATGGTTCAGCATCGTGAGAAAGGACGGTTGGTCGAATGCGATGCATTTTAGCTAACAACGCAATCCGACATGGAATTGTCACCAACGACAAGGCTGAGACGTCGTGGGATTTGAGCGTACGTGCTACGTCTGCATTAGTGTAATTGCAAGCAGCGTGAAGGTTTTACCTGCAAAGCTGAGTTGTTGTGGGCTTGCTGCAGCTGAATAACGTGAGCTCCCGGTGCCAGCGTACGGTTCGACAATGAAACACACCTTTTTCGTCCATCCTTGGAACGACGTCGTCGCAAACAAGCTACGACGTCCTCCAAAGCTGCATCTCGGACGGTGGAGACGGCTCCTGACCACCACCCGCCGTATTGCGGACGTAATGACTCCATCCACATTATGGACAAAGTATGGCTACAACGTCTAGCCTAGCAAGACGACATGCCTCAGACAGTATGGGATCTCAACGACATACTAGAGACGTCGGGGGACTCATGCGTTCCTCCTACCTTGGCAAAAACATTCCAAAAAACATGTCGATCGGTTTGACAAGCAGACCGCAACGATTCCACATGCGTACAAGGACATGCATTGTCAACCCGTGTTCTACATGTCCGTGACGTCGGATCCCCACGCTATGTATCCTCACGCTGTCCGACCTCTGCGCGCAACGTCGTGTGAGCTCCACGACGTGCATTCGCAACGGCGCTGTGACGGTGTCACAGCGTTGTGACACTTGCACAGCGCCGCAAGCACCATATACACCAGTGAGAACTTCACATGACACAGGCCACAGGCAGTGGCCTGAATGTAGCGCCTCCCTACATCGCCATCAGGCAAGGTGGGATGTGCCCATCCTCTCGGCTACTCCTTTCTGTCCCCGCTCTTCCTGCTCATTGCGGACAAAATTTCCACGCAGGTTTTGAGATGCATCGTCACGTTCTGAGGTCCCAACCTCTTTTGTTCATCTCCTCGCTCCCCGACGAGTACACAGCAAGATGCTTGGCTTACTGTTCCGTCTTGGGTGTCCGTACTGCATTCCTTTCTCTGTCCCGGGCCTCCTCCCATTCCCTCCATTCCCCTTCCCTGATCGCTCTCCGTTGACATGGTTGTTTCATTGTTGTTGCTTTTGCAGATGACCCCGCCTAGGCGCCACTCACCGTCTTTGGACCGTTCGAGCAGCCTACGAGTGAGGCGCCATAACCGCTCTCCTCCACCGGGGAATCCACGGTCACGGGTGAGATGGCCCGCCGACATGGCAATAACAGGCGCCAATTACATGGCTTTGAACCTCCTCTGTCATTTGTGCAACGAGACGGGGAAGAAGTGCGATTTCCAGGAACTCATATCCACGTTCCGAACGAATTGAGAGCTTTTCCCACCCACTCCGTTCATCAAACTTCGTTGCACCAGAGACAACGATGAAACAAGGAACTTGGTGAAGTGGGGCGGTTTGTGGGTGTGCACGTCAAAGGGGTGTAAAGGGCGGCATTCTACGGCTCCCTGTCACAGAGATGGCACGGAACGCTACAAGAATGCGGCCGGGCAAATGCGCTTCTACTGTCGTAGGTGTGCCGTTTGTTCATTTGTCCTGACAGTGCTATTATACGGTTATGAACACATGCTGAACCAGGTCTACTGGTCAATGCAGATGCGTCACCTTGAGGCTGAAGATTCCAGATTTTGAGGGCTTATTTTTTTATGATGAGGTCAACGACAATTGGACGCAGAACCCGGCCCTGAAGTTGTGCCCGCATTGTGAACCCAACATTGGCGGGTTGTTGGACAAACCATGTTGCCCAAAATCCCCGCCAGCTAGAGTTTGCCCTCGTGAGTCCACAGCGGCAGAGAGCCATGGAAATCAGGCACCTGTGGGCCACGTAGCGGACGACATGGCAAGGGAGTCTCTGGATGTGTCCAGTCAAGGAGCTGTTACTGGAAGCAATGGCCGTGCTCTGACACCTCCCGAAGAAAGGGCCGCAGATTCGGCCAGGCAGACTGCTGGAGGTGTCACCGGTGAACGCAACAATGGCGGCGATGGGGGCGATGGAGACCATCCGGTGCGTCCTTTCAACCTCAATGGAAATCCTACGTCTTTTGCGGTGAGTGCATAGGCTCATTCACTTTCCGCTCCCCTCGTTAGCAGGCGCATTTTGAATGGAGGCATTGTGTTGTGGCAGGAAGATGGGCCAAGACCCCGTATGTACAACGGGGTACCCTTCTATGCCTTTGAGGAACGACATCTGCTGCCGGGGAGAAAAGTTGTGAAAAGTAAACCAAGCGAGCCGATCGCAGGTGATCCATATGACGTATTTGAAGCTGACCTTCAGCTTGAGGAGACTGTCAACTTCATCATCAAGTTGAGTCCCTCATCAGCCTTGCTGCCAGACTTTGACCACGCCCGACATATCACATTGGTTCCTTGCTTGCCCGTCCCGAGTCCTCCTGCTCGCTACGGTACACCCGTCCATGTCTGGATGCCTTGGGGAGGTGGCGTCTTGTGCACATGCGCACATGACGGTGGCGGCGAACGGTGTGTCCATGTGAAATGGGCCGAGAGTCATCTCAGGAGACCGTTGACAGAGGCACCAGGGAGTGAGAACCCTGTTGTCTCTGTTTGTATTTCTCAGAATGAGAATCCATATTTTTCGATTCTGGATGAGAGGGCCAGCCGTCCTGGCAAAAGGGTGATCGGATGGATTTTGATGGAGGGTGAAAACCCTGGAACTTTCAGATGTTCTTGCGGCAGAGGTGTTGGCAGGTATGGAAACAATTCTAGAATCCTTCAGTCCCATGTCGAGGAAAGTCAGGAATGGCGTTTACCGGACGATGTGGAAGGTAGAGTTCAGATTCAACAACCTGTGCACTTGGTAACTCCTATTCCAGTGTGTACGTCTTGTACAGCGGAATGCTCTTGCGTGATAGCAGAGCACGACTCCATGGAGTGGACTTTATGTCGTTGGCCACGAGTTCGGAGTTTTCAGAAGATCGATGTCATCCATGGTTTGCACCCAAGCCGACCTAACAACTCTGCATACGCGGAAGAGCTTGCACAACTGGCGGCATCGGATGACTTCAAGTTGAGCGCTCCGTCCCCAAAAGAGTGCAATTGCCCCTGCGGACACCAGTGGATCGCGGTGAGTGCGCTAAAGCTTCNCGTCTTGTACAGCGGAATGCTCTTGCGTGATAGCAGAGCACGACTCCATGGAGTGGACTTTATGTCGTTGGCCACGAGTTCGGAGTTTTCAGAAGATCGATGTCATCCATGGTTTGCACCCAAGCCGACCTAACAACTCTGCATACGCGGAAGAGCTTGCACAACTGGCGGCATCGGATGACTTCAAGTTGAGCGCTCCGTCCCCAAAAGAGTGCAATTGCCCCTGCAGACACCAGTGGATTGCGGTGAGTGTGCTAAAGCTTCCATCGTCTTCTGTCTTGGACAATGTGGTGAAGGAATGTCATGCTAAACTCTGACAAAGATCTTGTTCAGAAAGCCAAAACGATGAAGTTGTATGAAAACACAAGAGAAGCCAAAGTCGTAAGTAACATAGCATGGGTGCACATGTGCTCTTTCTTGCACTGATGATTTACCAATAGGAATACATACTAGAAATACAATGTGATGCAGATTGAGGGCGACTATTTCCGGACAAGTAGCTGTGCGTGCACGATTTTCCCTCACGGTTGACAAGTCGGAGTGTTTGTGTACTCCTCTGCATCGGCCTTTACACACAAGGCAATGCTTTGGGTTTTGGCGTTGGCATGCAATGGGAAAACTCTCACCATAATCCACGTGGCACTAGAATTTTACTCAAGGGCCACCAGGGGTGTTACAGTCATTTGCCGGACCCTTCTTGCCAAAGCAATGCAGGCATTCGTGAGGCTCATTGATGTGGATGGTTTGGGAACATGTTGCAGTCGTTGTGGTGAGGTTCCGGAGATGATCGTGTGTGATGGTACAGCCTTAATCAACAGATGCAGTGAAAACGTTGAGAGACCATTGCACACAAACCCCGTTGCTGGACAGACTATTCGGAGTAAGAGAGTTCCTCATAGAATAGTGACCAACCGGCAAGCTAGAGTATGGCTCTGCCGCATTGGTCATCGAAGAAGGCAAAAAGATGTCGTCCTGGAAGTGCATTTGACCATGCTTCTGCAAAGCTTGTGCAGCTGTGGAGCCCCTGATGTTGCTGCTATGGTCAACGATGTGAAGGTGGCAAACGTCAACCCGGGTGTGGAAAACGGCGCAACTGTGAGTTGCTTCCTGGGGTTGTCTGTCTCTTCGTCTTCTGTGTGTCGGATATTTTGGTGAGTGAGTACTTGACATGAATTTGTGCAGTTCTATACTACACGAGCGCCGTATGATGATCTAGTTTAATCCCTCGGTGCATGGGAAACCAAACTTTGTTTGTTGCACGGCGAAGGTCTAGACGACCTCCAAGAGCTGCTCATCAACCCCGAAATGATGACTCTGCAATGGTGGCAACGTGTAGTGGACCATATGCCTATTGTGGCTAAGGTTGTGGATAGCCACATTGGTCCACTGTTGTTGGAGCACGAGGAGGATATGGATGGATCATGTTGGGTTGAGGCCAGAAACAGATTGCCGCCATCAACAAGAAGAGTTCTATCAACTCTTGTGGCCCGCTATGCGACTTTCGTCATGAACGTGGGTGTTGTGCCGTTGTATTCCTGCTTTCATGTTGTTGTGTTTGCCTCCGATGAAGCAAGCAGAATACCTCCGTTTTGCAGGACGTGGAGATTCATGGAGTTCACGGTCCAGAGCTACCAGTTGCAACAGCGTGCTACCCGAGGTGGAGTTTGAAGAAAATGCGGCCCTTGTTCGTAGACCTTGAGCGGGAAGATGGCAAGAACATCAATGCTCAACATGATGCAAAGTGTGCTGCTGAAAATCCTGATCGCCTCCCCCAACATGCAACAGCGGGCATCTTCACTATTGTCTGCCCTCACCTTGTGATTTATGGATTTCATGTGATGTGTGGAGGTGAATCACCAAGTGACATTCTTTACCACACTCATGACAAGGTTCAGCCATGGGGAAAGACCAAAGTACGTTTTTTACGACAATGCCTGCAAACTGTATGCGTATGCTCTACGGCGGCAGCCATCACTCGTTGCGTCCACAAGATTTCTGTGCGACCGCTTTCACTACGGCCACCAAGAGTCTGCTAAGCATGAGTGTTCACCAGCATTCAGCCCTGACGTGTACACACATCTCTCAGGTATGCCTCCCGTTAAGCCTGGAGTTTGATGACTCATTTTTTGTCATACCAACATGGTTCGTAATCACTTCCTTGTGGCCGTGCAGGAGTGAACACTTCAGCCAACGAGCAGGTGAACAGCTTCATACGGCGTTTTTCACTCCAGAGCTACACATACAACATCAAAAACTTCATGGAGATGACCCGGCTCGTGTTTGCATACTGGAACTTGCGGAAGAACAAAAACAAGATTTACGGGTATGTTCCTGACGTGGAGCTCGAAGAAGTGGTCAATGCACCTTCCAATCCCATTGCTCTCTCTGAGGATGACTACTCAGTTTGGGAGATGGGTGACAACGACGAAGATGATGTTGCGGAGATGCTTGGTAATTTTATGAGATGATAACCCTTTCACTTATGTCTTCAAAAATGTCCTCTAGAACTGTAACTGATGGAACACTGACAGTGGAAATGCCATGTGTGGACTTTTCCAGCCCCTGAACGACTGCACATAAAATGCAGGGCATGTGATAGCCAACTAGTGGACTGGCCACAGCAAGAAGGCATAAACCACATTTGCGACATTCATGTTAAACGTGTTTGTAGAGAACGAAACGGTGTTAGAACATGAAACACTTCATGGACGTCGTCACTGTTCGACGTCTATCTACAAGAACGCTGCCACGTCATAAACGTGGTAGAAACACCAGGTACTTAACGAGCGTTGTAAGGGTACGACGTTGCGCTGGCAATGCTATAGCCTCATGAACGCGTGAGGACCACCGGGCACATGTTGAGCTCCGTAATGGAACCACGTCTCACTGTGGGAGTAAGCTGTCACGTCCTACAACAGTTGGGAGACGAGGCCTTTAATGAGCTCGTAGGCAGACGACATCTCCATTGAGACGACTCAGCCATGTCAGAAATGTTGCTGCGAAACAGGGTACTTGATGGGCCCCGTGGGGCTACGACGCGCCTCTGTGACAACAATGCCTGTTTGCGAATGATGGTCCTACACCAGGCACCTGATGGACATGTTAGTCCGACGTTTCCTCGACAACGCCGTGACCTCATGGACGATGCAGCCGTTCTAGGTACTTGGTGAGCTTTCTACAGACACGACGTCTCGATATGACTGTCAGCGCTATAGCATCTGAATTGTTCACTGGTCACATCACTTGAAGATTTTTGTCCATGCTTCATCTACAACAAGACATTAGACACGTGTTGTACAAGCCCAGGTGCATTTCCCATTCCACAGCTCATACAACGGGCCATCATCTATACGTACTTACTACATGTTCCGTGAATAAGCATCACAGCAAGTACATGGCATCTTTTCTTCTTTTGACCACAGGCAATCGCACAACTAATTATTGAAACAGGTGTAGATACACTACGCTTTTGAGCTCAGGACACACAAATGGACAGCATCACAAAGCCGTACTCAAACATATGTGAATGTACTTGACCATCACATACACTATGCGTCAGAGAGTAGAGTACCAACAGCAATGCTTTCTAATCAACACGAAACTTCAAAGACAAGAGGTATGTTCCAATGCTGAGTGAACCACATACGTTGTCCAGGTTTTGTCTCAGCACACAAGGTCTCTAAGGATCGACATGACCTTTCAAACGGTCACCATACTTTCACCTCCTCTTCCTCCGGTCATCATTTTTGTCAGAATCTCTATCCCTTTTATCCTCCCTTAGCCTCTCCGTATCTGTTTTCAGCCCTTTATAGGCATCTCTCCGTCTCAATCTTTCCCTGTGTTGGATCACAGCCAGCCTCTCCATCTCGTCCACGTAGCTGCGTTCGGAATGTGACCCCTCTCTATGACCCATGCTGATGAACAAGGCCTTTGCAAACTGTTCTTTCACGCAGTTTGCAACTCGTGCAAGCTGCCGCTGAAAAAAGGAGGCAGCCTTCACTGCTTGCTCAGTGATGCTTCTGGCCCAGAACAGATACGACGGTGATGGCAGTCTTGCCTTGCCGTCATAGTTCCAGCTTGACTTCCAGAATGATGACTCCCACACAAATCCGCGCATCCAAGTGCCACTGGCCCACATCTTGTCCTCAAACCGACGCCACAGCCCAGCAGGCCGCTTTCCACGCAGTCCTCCTCGGCGTTGCCTCCACAGCACTGCACCGTACTGCGCAATCTTGTCCACCAACATCTCCAAATCCAGGGGCCACACACGACCACCCTCAAAACCATGGTAGAGGTACGCGTAGAATGCACCGCCCATTTTCAACTCCCTTCCACCATAGACTGCATACGCACAAATTTTCAACTCCACCGTCAATGGCGTTGACAGTGGACCATACCACCAAGACTCAGCTGGCCCGTCCTTAAGTAGAATTTGAAGGATATCCTCTCTTATACTGCATGATACACATGACAACGGCGGGTCGAACCGTCTCATCGTGAACATCAATCATTGGAGTACACACTCACTAACATTCACCAACATTTTCCAACAACACATAAGTTGCACAACTGTGTGCTAAACAAGCCACAGCATGCACCCGTCATGAAAGTAACTGGCCTTGACATATATGCAAGGGATAAAAACAACATTAAGACTGTCATTTTCAGCAAAAAAAGTACACAGCACACAGTTGTACACCTATTTAGAGACAAAGAACATGAGCCACGATCACAAACGATCATCATCTGTCCCCAACTTGTTGAACGTCCTGATACGCGCCCTCACCTCCAACCTCCAACTGGATCTGAGCCATCCAACCAACTCCATCACGTCCATGTAGTCGATGCCTTCTGAATCCCTACGCCGTCTAGCAACGGCCTGTCCTAAACTTTGATAGGCTTCTGGCAAGTTGTTGAACAGCGACTCTGCCCACCAGTATGTCACATACTTTGCAACTTGTGCAAGATGGGCCTGAAAACAGTGAGCGGCTTTCACCGCTTGCTCGCTGATGCCTCTCGCCCAGAACAGGTAAGTCGGCGATGATAGAGTCAACGTCTTTTCAAAATTCCAACTTAAATTCCAAAACGATGGCTCCCACAAAAATCCACGCAACCAGGTGCCCCTGGCTACCATCTTGTCCTCAAACTGACGCCACACCCCAGCAGGACGGTTGCCATGCAGTCCGCCTTCACGTTGCCTCCACAACACTGCACCGTAGTGCGCGATGTTGTCCACCATCATCTCCAGATCGAGAGGCCACACAACCCCCCCCCCCCCTCAAAACCATGGTACAGGTATGCATAAAAAGCACTGCCCATGTTCAACTCCCTCCCACCATACACAGCGTACACACGAATTGCTAATTCAGCTCTGTAAGGTGTTGATGTTGGACTCGTCCACCATCGCTCGCCTGCATCATCTCTGAGTAGAGCTCGAACAACCTCTTCTTTTAAAATGCATACAAAACATGAAAGCCATACTTCATCTCACGCAGAATAAATGAACAATCCAACCCTAGAACCCATCCATAGTACCCGTGCACTTACGGTCCAATGCCTTCCAGTGGTTTCTCATCTGGTGCTGCAGTTCCAGCACCACTTAGCCGTCGTCTTGAAATTGGGAGAAAAGTGTGAAACGAAATTCCCAAATCAATGCTGCCATTTGCAACGCTGCCATTTGCAAGACCGGCAGATGCAACCATACCAGTTACGACTGTGGCAGAAGCATGTTTGGCAGTTGTAACGATGGCAGAAGCATCACTAGCAGGTGGATCACTGGCAAAAATGAATGAACGAATGAACCGTGGCAGATGCAACAAGGCCATTATGAGACAATGGCTTCTGACATTTTGCACTTTTCCATGCACAACATCAACAACCCGTTCCCGAGACCATTTCATACCTTGCAAACGGGCGCAGTCCTCATCTTCCCAGATCTCGGTTAGTTGAGACTCCAACTTTTCACGAGCCCTCAGCTCGCCTCCAGAGTCTAGGTGGTCTACACGTGCAGCCCTCTGTTGCTGGTACTGACGTTCTTGCGCGGTGTCCGAACGAAGCCCTCTTCGGGCTCTTGCCGCCTGATAGTCCCAGTCGGGCATGTCAGCATCTTCACCCGTGCCAGGACCCCGACCAATCACCTGGCGTTGCCTGGGTAGAGGCTCCCTACTCCCTTCGTCCAGCCACTCCCTTCTCAAAGAGTCACGCATGATTGGATCACCTGGCAGCAGACGGTCTCTTCTTGGTGGAATGGTGAACAAATTTCTTCCGACTCGGATGACGGTGTTGCAGTCAACAGCAGCACCACCTTCTGCACGTGCAATTATGGTCCTCGGATCCTGGACTGCAGCAGCACAACACAACTCAAAGAAATCTCTAGGATCTCGTCCTGTCAAAACTAAGCACTCTCTCAGATATTCTTTGCTCTTCTGCGACGGAGTCACCAGACTAGGGAACGGTGTTTCTTCCACTGCGTCTTCCACAAAACTGTTGAGCACCGCGTCTGAACCAGACGTACCACATGGCCATCGAGGAAAATGACCCAATGGAGGACCATCGACTTGTTGCCGTGCTTCAATGAGAGGAAGACCAATCTCCAACGGAGATATACTTTTTCCTAGAGCAACAGCATGTGCGCTTGCTGCATTCGCTGGTGAGAACGAATGAAACGTGTCTCCACATTCCTCTTCCAGAACCTGCTCCAGATGGGCCCTCTCCAATGGGGGCATCGCAGCCACTTGCTGCATGTTGTACCCTCGTGGAGGAGTCTCCGGCGGTACGCCAATGTGCAGCCAGGAAGCCCTTTTTTCTTTGGCCGCGAGCTCGGCCTCCTGCAGTTGCTTGGCATACTTCCTGTCTGCTTCTTCTTGAGCCAATACCCTCTCAGCTGCTGTCAATCTTGGTGTTTCCGCTCTCTCGTACCACTTGCTAGGACCGGGGACACCTGGTTGCGGCTGCCTTTGCTCCGGTGTTGTATCTGAAACTTTCTGCTTTCCTTTTGCCTTCGCCATCGCAGCTTGCTTGTCTTCAGCACCACATTGTCCATCGTCTTTGTCCATCGCTGCAGAACCCGTTGCAAAACAGTGATTACCTCCAAGCCAGGCACCCGCTCTTAACGTGCGATTATGAGCGACCAACATGTGCTACGGTTTTCCATCGGCTAGGCCCGTTTCGATCAACCTGCGAGCTTGTGAACGTCAACCGTACCGCTTCGGAATGCACCAACGACTTGGCCCGTTTCAACCTGTGCGGAGAACCGACGCAGTGCTTCTGACTTTTATTCTAGGGTTTCCGGCATTTCCCTCTCGCCGGTTAACCCCCCGAGGGACTGAACCAACGGCATGATTTTGCTATTGATTCTATGATCCTGCCGGTTTTGTTGGGGGGAGGCGGCGCGGCGACCGGGTCTGCGAGTCCTCGCAATGGCTTGCGAGTGCACGAAAACGCCGATGAAGAATCAAAGGAGAAATCAAAGGGTTCCCGCCGATTCATCATGATTCTATTGCCTTCTACCCTACGTGGCGGGTTTTCCAATGTCTGGGAAACGTCTTATCTGCGGCAAAGCGAAGAATCGAAGCTCAGACCCACTACAAAGTTGTTCATTTGTAAACCTAATCAAACGTGTCTCCACCTGATGAAACCTAATCAAAAAATAGTTTCACACGATAGACCCGGTCATTGACGATGAAGACAAATGTCAAGCCGGATCGAAAATTGGTCGAAATCTAACGTGCATCTTGAAGTCTCTCTATTCGGGAGGTGCGCACCGGGGGGGTGGCCCATTGGAATGGGATTCGCGTCCGCAAAAGCAGGACGTTCACCCGTAGATGTCAGAAGTGGTACACCCGCCAAAATTGCGAAAACGGCAGCCAGGTCCCGCTGATAAGAACCGGGTCCCTCTAGATGACAGAATCGCAAATGAATCATAAGTTAGGTGCAAAAGAAGTCCTCGGTCATGCAGAGCTCGCGGATGGGGTTCGGTGCCATGGCTTTGCAAAATCGGGCCCATGGGCACGTGCTCTCCGCGAACAAGCCACGTTGCCTCCGACCAATGGAGACTGGTTGAACGCGACCCCTCCACCGCGGTCCTCGGATGCACCGTCACACATGCGAAGCATGCGTGCGAGGTACCGTAAGTTTTCAACTGCAGCGGGCTCCACAGGACGTGCTAAGCTCGCACTTCCTTGGGCAATGGAAGGGGAGGATGACAGGGCTGACATGGTGGCAAACCGCCCGTTGGAGGTCGAACTGGAGGGTGCAACCATCGTGTGTGGACGGGCGAGGTTGAGTGTAACTGCGAAGTGCCGTACAGGTTGGTGTGGGCTGTGCCTTTGTGCATGAGGAGCTAGCTCCTCGAGTCGCCAAGCATGCACTACGCCTTGGTGAATCGCCCCGACGCAGGTTGCGCATCGGTGCAAACGTCCGGTTTTGGAGGGTCGAATTGGAAATATTGCGTGAAAACCGTCGATGTAGAGATAGCGCATTTGCATGAGACTTTCAGCGTACAATAGAAGTGACGGGCATTTTGAGCTGTTCCTGTTTCAAAATGCCAATCATGTCATGGTTGACATGTCGGCTTTTGATTACTGCCTTAAGACGTGATTAAATCACATCTTAAATCCAACATGTAGTACATCATACATTTCGTTCACAGTGCCTCATTACAAGCATTTTCTTCTCTACAAGTGCATTGAACGTCCATGTGTTTCCCACATCATCACTGAATTATAGTACTCTTCCAAAGTGCCTTACAAATGCTGAGAACGTATCCTAGAAATCCTTGTGAATGTTACAAAAATAGACAACCACATAGACAAACAGGCCAATGTGACCAACTAAGATAAAATCATGGCACCAGTCATGAGGAAAGTGGACCAACAACAAATGATGTGATGAAAGGAGTTGATGCATTGCAGCGTTACAACATAGAACACTACCTCTTCCTTTTCCGTCCATCACCATCCCCACCTCATCATCCTTCTCCTGTCCATCCTTCTCCTCATCCTTCGCATCCTTCTTCGTCCTTTCCTCATCAGTCATCACTTTGTTGAACTTCTGTACACAGTTACGCTTCAACTCTTTCAAACTGGTCATATAGCTTGACACACCCTCCCACCAGTCCTTGAAGCGGACGGGGTTTGGCTTCACTCGAACAGCCTTTTTGTAACCCATCGATCGCCAAAATTTGCTCATCCTGTAGAATCTTGACTTGGCCAAGGCCTCACGGATAAATTCTGCGACTTGACCAATCCGTAGCTGGAATTTGTGAGCTTCTTCCATCGCTTGCTCACTGATGCTCCTTGCCCAGAAGAGGTATGATGGAGACGGCAACTTTGTGTCTGCTTCCTTGTTCCACTTCAAACCCCAGAAACGTGGCTCCCACACAAAACCACGCATCCATGTGCCACTAGACCACCTTTTGTCTTCAAAACGTCGCCACAGACCCGCAGGGTGGTTGCCAGTCAAGCCTCCTTGCCGCTGCCGCCACAACACCGCCCCATATTGCGCAATTTCGTCCACGAGCATTTCCAACTCCAAAGGCCACACTGATCCGCCTTCAAACCCGTAGTAATGGTATGCATAAAAAGCACTGCCCATCTTCAACGCCATTCCTCCATATGCCGCATACAAGCGGATCTTGAACTCAAGCTGTGCTAGGTCCAGGGGACCTTGTCAAACCATACCTCAGCAGGTCCATCTCTCAGTAAGTTACGCATCGCTTTGCTTCGCAAACTGCATGTACCGATGAAACATAACAAGACCAATACATGTTCTGTTAATGAGGGTACGTGAACACAAACTTGTACACTGCAAAAGAAATGGAGCTTGACAGTGCACTAGTGCTACAGTGCATCAGTGCTACATTGCATTAGTGTTTCCGAGCATTGGTCCTCTAGTGCATCAATGCTACCGTGCATTGGTCGTACAGTGCAAGTTGGTCTCCAGTCCATTAATGTTCCAGTGCATTTCACAGAGGCAATGTCGTAGAACAACAGAAATGTGTACCATTATCACGTTACAAGCCACCCCTGCTACACAATCATAAAAAACCTACCCACTTACGGTCCAATGCCTTCAACAGGTTCCTCGTTCGGCATTGTTGGTCCACTTCCACTCAAGCGTCAACCTGATAAACAACAAAGGACACAATACACTACATGCACACTTACTTCGAAACAACACATGAATACGCGATATGAATTGCAGGATTCACTTCATGGACACAAAACACACAACGAAATGTTCATGTGTCCGTTTGCAGTCACACACCTTGCATTTGTGCGCAATCCTCATCCTCCCAAATCTCCACCATTTGTGCTTCCATCCTTGCACGAGACTTCAGCTGCCCACCAACGTCCAGATGGTGCTCCCGTTCAGATCGCACCTGTTGATACGCTTGCTCCCTTCGAGTTTCCAGCCTCAGATTTTCACGAGTTTCAACTGCCAGCATGTCCATCTTGGCAATTTCAGGACCATCACCAGCATCAGGATCATCTCCCAACACCTGTGCTATACGAGCAGGGGGTCGTGATTGACCGGTACGTCGCCATTCTTCTCTCAGCCTAGACCACATGATTGGATCACTAGCAGGAAGCCGCTCCTTTTCTGGTGGAATGGTGAACAGGTTTTCTCCAATCTTTATGACAGTGTTGCAGTCACTAGCTGCACCACTCTTTGCCTCGTCTATGATTCCTCTCGCCACAAGTAGCCCAACAGCATGTCCCAACTCTTCAAATTGCCTTGGATCTCATCCTGTCAGTACAAGGCACTCCCGGTGGAACTCTTTCGACTTCTCGGACGAAGTCACCAAACTCGGGAACGGTGTTCCTTCGACAGCATCCTCCACAAGTTGGTTCATCGCAGCTGATCCCAGGATGTTACGTGGCCAATGCTGTACATGGCCAAAATCAGGACCTTCACCGACAAGCCGTGCTTCCATTGTGGGCACGTACAACTCACGGTAAGTGAGTCCTTGGCCGACAGCCACAGCATACGCCCTTGCTGCATTCCACTCTGAAAATCGTGAAAACGTGTCTCCATGATCAAACTCAATCAGTTGAGACAAACGTGCCCTATCCAGCGGGTGCATTGCAGCAACTTTCTGCAATGTCAGTCCTTTAGGTGGAGTCTTAAACGGCTCTCTTCGAACAACCAATCGTTCTTCCCTAACAGGACGTGCTTCGGCAATAGCTGCATCGAGCTCCTCTGCATACATCCTGTCTGCCGCAATCTGCAATGCTTGTCTCTCGGCTGCTGTTGAATGTCTACGACCTCCTCTCGCATACCAATCACTCGGGCGAGCTTCATCTGAAAGAGGACGTCTTCCCTCATTCCCGTCGTCTGGGACCTTCTCTTTGCTCTTATCTGTCGCCGTTGCTGTCGGATTCTTAGTACCACCCTCTTCCACAGCTGCAGGAGAGGGAGGACGGGAATTTGACCTGTCTGACTCACGAGAGTCACTCTCACCCGAGTGAACTGACTCCATTTCACACACCCTCTTCTGACACCAGGGGATGAATGCAGGACGCAGTGATTCACACACCACAAAGCTGCTCTATGAGACAAGGACCATCAGAAACAAGACTCTAAATCTAATGTACCTACACAACACTGACAAACAACCTTCTCGCTGACCACATCTCCGGGTTGACGCTCTTCCTAGCTAGACCTGAGTCATCGGCTACCATGGCTGGTCCAATGGATCGTAGGCCAAGGGACTTAGCTTACGAAGCAAACCAATTGTTGGCTCAAATGGGTACAATGGATCCAACGGCACCGATGGAAAGGGGAGGAATGCACGACGCGTTCCTTCGCACACCACATAGCTGCTCTATACACAAGGACCATCAGAGTCGAGACTCGCAATGTGATGTACCTGTTCGCTCACCGCATCTCCGGGTTGACGCTCTTCCGAGCCAGGCCTCATTCATCAGCTACCGTGGCTGGTATATGTGAACATGTTTTTCAATACAACCAAAGTTCAAGACGTCAATACACATGGTGTCTCGACGCAAAAGGAAATCCTCTGTATCCATCAACATACCTTTCATGTCACCTTCATGTACATTTCATACATGTATACGGTACATGATAACTATGTAACCCGTTGCACAAGATGTGTGCAACCCTTGGCACTTGTTTTGTTTTCTTTTGTTGTGTCATGACCAACTGAGGCGGGAGGGGGGGGGGGGTGGGCTTCCCATGCAAACAAAGCAACCCAGTCAATAATGTAAGTCAACTTGTGGAAAACCATACGCTAACGTTTTACCACTTGCATATAACCTTTGCAGCAAGGTTTTCCTGCATATTTTGGCATTCATGTCCATCCTTTGAAACTGAATGCACCTTCAATTGGTCTTCCATATGTACATGGAATCAGAAACATTTTATCATTGTTACATTTCAATGACAGCACACCCCATCATTACATCATTTCCCCCCCACTTCATCCATGCCTCTTCCTTGTATGTTGGGTTTGCATAGTGAACATTGTCACATCACGAAGGATGCAACGAAAGGAACAAAAGGAGAAGACATATCGTCGTGAATGTGCACGAAGTCATGTCATCAACGATGTAGGAGCGCGAGGTTCACTTGATGAATGATGTAGGAGCTCAAGGTCCACATCATGAGCGAAGTTGGATCACGGCGTTGGACTAAATGAGCGACGTAGGAGTGCAAGATCCACGTCTTGCACAGTTTTAGGACGTCGTAGGAGCGTTGCTATCAAGTATACAGACCTTGTCTTGGAAGCAGACACATAGTGGTGCGACAGAACGTTTGAGCAGTGAACGTCGTCACGTCGTGAAGGATGCAGCGGCACACGGTTTGCAAGGACAAGACGTGTCGTCATGATTGTGCACCTAGTCCCATCATGACGTGCCGACATTCACATCATGAACGCTGTAGGAGCACAACGTTCATATTATGAACAAAGGAGGAACACGGGCTTCGACCAATGAGCGATGTAGGATTACTCCTCATTGTCAATGCTTCCAAGCATTTGTCGCAGGATATTCACCTGGCCCTGGATGGGGTCCATAGCAGCACGACGTATCGTTTGAATCGTGGTCGTCGTCACGTCACGAAGGATGCAGTGGCGAAAGGTTGGCAAGGACGAGACTTTTTAGCATGAATGTGGACGTGGAAGTGACATCATGAACGGGTAAGGAGGCCAAGGTCAACAACAACGACGAGGCTGAGGTTAAAATCATGAACCAAGAAGATTCGTAGTACAAGGTCACGAATGCGCACGTCGTGGTGACATTGAGAACGTTGTGGGAGCATGCAGTTCCTATCAGACAATGTAGGAACGTTCATTCCATGAACTAATAGGGACATGAGGCCGGACTAATGAACGGTGGAGAACTACAAGGTTTACCTCAAGAACATTGTAGGTGTAATGAGCATGCAATCATCGTTTCTCAGTTAGAATTCTGATGGATGAAAAGCTTTGTTAAGAGCATTTGCGAACTGGTATGAATGCATCATATTCAATCATGCCTTGGTTGAGGACAACATACACCTGTCCTAGTCTGCCTCCCACCCCGTCTAAGAGGTCGTCTCTTACAGCGCCTGTCCTATTTTTCCAAGGCCCTTCTCTGACCCCGGGTCAGAACATGAAGGCTCCTCTGCGACTCTTCGCTGCCTTCCTTCGGAAGTCCCTGTCCCGCAATCTTCTTCTTCTTCCTCCCTGCGAAACAGTTGGAAAACGTCAGAAAATTATTTGAAAGACCAAAAACACACGGAATGATCCGTAATCACATTTCCTTACCGTATGTCGCTTTGGGTTCTGTACCATCGTTGTGTGTTACTTTAGGTTCTGTACCATTGTTGTCCTCCTCCATCCTTGCAGCCGCAGCCCCCCTTTCAAAAGCACCAGCAGCTTCTTGAATTGAGTCGGTGAGGTTCTGCAGAGACGGTTAATTTACTCTGTCAATATTCATGTTGGAACATTTGGAAGGCTCGGTGCAATCCGTTGTGCACGTACCTTGGTCCCTCGCTTCATCTTTTCCACTGTCTTGATCCATGTTTCTAATTCCACATCATCTGCAAGGGACTTCACACAAGATGTCAAAGATCCCCCACATGGCCAGGCAATGTTCATGGTGAAAAACAAATCACAACGACTTACGTTTCTGCGCCAGCTTCTGTCCCTGTCCCGCAAGGCTCTTCATATTCCAAATCATTGCCTTCCCGTGGTTGTACCAATTGTCAAACTCTTGCTCAAATTGCTCCGTGAACACTTGTAGGTCTTGAGCCATCGTTATGACGACAGCAGCAGGGTCTGGGTCATGGTTCCCTCCTCCTTCCAAGTTCGTCACTGCAATTTCTCCCGGCAGAATGCCAGCTCCACCCTCATCAGCTCCCTCCGCAGGAGTCGTATGTAAATCACCAGTCGTCTCAGGATCTCCGTCCGTGCCGACACCCGTCTGATCTTGTCCACAGTCTAAATTCCCCAATGTATAATCGCAAAACACGTTGAAAGGCAATGGTGCCGGATCAAATTGACCTCGAAGTTGATTCAGAATCTGCAAGACAAATGTTTGTCAGATGTTGCTCCATTTATGAACGGTGATGGTTTGTGAAAGTCAACATGTAACTCATAGAGGTGGTCTCAGAAAAGACGGACCGGTCCGCCTGACCTCCAAAGCCTAAGTTCAGACCTTCGTGACGAGTGGCCTGAAAAAACGTTAATCACAATGATGAAGTAAAAATGGATGAAAAGATTGAAGACCAACAGAGGAATGATCAAGGATGAGGTGACGCATAACTCACCTCTCTCAGATGTCCTTTGGACAGCGCTCCACTTTTGGAAACCCTCAAACACGCCAATCCCGTGACAACTCCACCCATAACAGACGGTGAAACAGGAGGGCCGGTGACGGCCGAGGCTGTTCCAGTAGCGACGTCACCAGTAGGGACAGACACAAGAGGGGCTTTAGCAGGGGCGCTAGCACCAGCTTCAGCAGGGAGTTGAGTACTCGCTTTGCGTACAGCAGGGACTTGAGCAGGGGCGTCGGCAGCGAGAACAGCAGGGTTTGCAGGAGGTGCAGGAGCAGAAACTTCACCTGCAGCGGGTGGAGGAGGTGCTGCGGGTGCGGGTGCAGGAGGTGCGGCGGCTGCGGGTGCAGGAGGTGCTGTGGGTGCGGGTGCGGGGGCAGGAGGTACTGTGGGTGCGGGTGCGAGTTCACGAGGTGCTACAGGTATGAGTGCGGGTGCGGGTGCAGGAGGTGCTGCGGGTGCGGGTGCGGGTGCGGGTGCGGGTGCGGGTGCGGGTGCGGGTGCGGGTGCGGGTGCGGGTGCGGGTGCGGGTGCGGGTGCGGGTGCGGGTGCGGGTGCGGGTGCGGGTGCGGGTGCGGGTGCGGGTGCGGGTGCGGGTGCGGGTGCGGGTGCGGGTGCGGGTGCGGGTGCGGGTGCGGGTGCGGGTGCGGGTGCGGGTGCGGGTGCGGGTGCGGGTGCGGGTGCGGGTGCGGGTGCGGGTGCGGGTGCGGGTGCGGGTGCGGGTGCGGGTGCGGGTGCGGGTGCGGGTGCGGGTGCGGGTGCGGGTGCGGGTGCGGGTGCGGGTGCGGGTGCGGGTGCGGGTGCGGGTGCGGGTGCGGGTGCGGGTGCGGGTGCGGGTGCGGGTGCGGGTGCGGGTGCGGGTGCGGGTGCGGGTGCGGGTGCGGGTGCGGGTGCGGGTGCGGGTGCGGGTGCGGGTGCGGGTGCGGGTGCGGGTGCGGGTGCGGGTGCGGGTGCGGGTGCGGGTGCGGGTGCGGGTGCGGGTGCGGGTGCGGGTGCGGGTGCGGGTGCGGGTGCGGGTGCGGGTGCGGGTGCGGGTGCGGGTGCAGGAGGTGCTGCGGGTGCGGGTGCGGGAGCAGGAGGTGCGGCGGCTGCGGGTGCAAGAGGTGCGGCGGCTACGGGTGCAGGAGGCGCTGCGGGTGCGGGTGCGGGTGCAGGAGGTGCGGCGGCTACGGGTCCAGGAGGTGCTGCAAGTTCTGCGTCCTGCAAGACGAAAGACGTTCATGGTCAATTAGATGTACTAGTCCATTGTAGATTTTCACATTCGATGGTGTCGATTGAGTCTTACCTCTTCTTCTGAGTCATCGTTACGATTCTCTCCAGGCCCCAATTTTCTCTGCAGAAGACGCATGCATTCTCACTTAAGTTCTGTGTTCTCAAAAGAAAAGCATGGACAACAACTCAGGCTCGCTGCTTACCGACTGTTTCCACCTCCTACACTCGGAGACGAGTTCACCGGCACGGTAAGACTTATACAGCGGACGAGGTGTCTTTATTTCTTTATCGAACTGGAATGTTCTACTGATGAGGAAATCACAGAGCGCGGGTTGTAGTTCCCTGTGGGGATTCAACGTCACCCACGGTTGCTGGAAGAACCTTTCGAGGTGAAGGGTTAGTGCAGCGGGAAAGGCACGGCCGGAACGAGATGCTTTCAATATCTCTTGGGCGTGGCAACACTGCTCAAGGAACCACCAGGTTGCACGGCTGCGTTCCGTCAACGGCTGCAGCCTCCGGACACAGAATGAAGTTGGTTTCGCATTCAGAAACTCGACCAGCGAAGTGGCACTTTTCCACCGGGCGTGGCCGATCCCGCAGTGGAAACCGTCCCACTGAGTCTTCCAAATTCCAGCCGACACTCCAAATTTTATGACATCTGCACGTTCAATACACAGACGGGAGAATTGAACCCCCGTCGAAAGTCACAATTAGAACAAACACACCCCAAGCTTGTCAGCAACCCAACTCACCGGTTCTGTTGTTGATGAAAGGTGGTACGACTTCAGGGTCTTGCGGCTGGCGTCACGTGCGGCGAGAAGTTCCTCCCGTTCCCTGTTCGGGGCGGCTTCCTGCGCAGGGTGAGCGACGGCTTGAGATCTCACGGTTGCAAGAGGGCGGGATCCAGTCAGTATGTTGGCCACGTTCACTGGTTCTTTGCGGACTGTCCAAGACTACTAGAGGTGGCAATGAGGATGGCTGCGGAGGTGGCGCCTTAGGATGTCGTCTACAGTGCGGTGGAGAGTCGTCGGGCAGGATGATAATAGGCACGGATTGGGAAGCGGGTTGCGTACGTGCCTTTTGTCGTCTTTGTGTGTGGTCAACTGTGACCTCAGACAACTCCGACTCTGACTCTAACTCGTCGTCTAAGTTGAACCTGAAGGGACGCGGCGGCCTATTCATGGCACTAACGTATGCAGCGCAACATCACTGAAGACCATTGCGACCCTCAGTGAGGCATTAGAATAACCGCTTACCTGTCGAAGAGGCCTCTATGCTTGAATAAGAGTCGCGGTCCAAGGCTGGGGCAAAAAGGAGAAGAACGTTGTGGCACAAAAAATGGCGGGAGGCTCGACGTTGTATACCTACGTCCGTGACAATGTTTCACATAGGACTGTAGAGTCTATGACGACCTCTAGAGCGGCTCCGTGCGTACGGCGTGGTCTTGTGGAGTCTCCCAAGTACGTTGACGACCCATTGTCGTTGTCTGCATGACACATGCATGTGAATGTCCCCATGCAAGTGGGAGTTGCATGTGATGAGTTCCAGAGATTAGAAATACCTCACGTGGATCGGACTCCATTGGTATTTTGGAATTTCATCCTTTTCATACTGTGGTTTTCTTCTAAACATCATCGCTATCCGTGCTTTTGAAGGAACCGATAACTTTGACACCTTGCGGTCGCAGACGAAGTGGCCACGTAGGCATTGGTGTCCTTGACGGGACGTCTTGTGTCAACGTCACACGAGGTGACTTGGAATGCCATGACGACCTCATCAGAGACGGTTGTCGAACGGCATAGGCCTATGAAGTTCTTGAACAAAGGTGAGAACGTTATGTGTACATGCCGATCTCCTTTGTCCACTAACTTCATGCTACTTCCTCGAAAAGTTGTACGCCTACGTCCGTGTCAACATCGCACATAGGACTCTAGAGTCCTATGACGACCTCTCGAGCGGCTCCGTGCGTACGGCGTAGTCTTGTGGAGTCTCCCAAGTATGTTGACGACCCGTTGTCGTCGTGTGCATGACGCATGTACGTGAATATCCCCATGCATATAGGAGTTGCATATGATGAGTTAAGGGGATTAGAAATACCTCATGTGGATCAGACTCCCTTGGTATTTTGGAATTTCATCTATTTCATACTGTGGTTTGCTTCTAAAACTCATCGCTATCCGTGCTTTTGAAGGAACCGATAACTTTGACATCTGCTGGCACTGACGAGGTGGCCACGCAGGCGTCGGTGTCCCTGATGGGACGTCTCGTGTCAATGTCACACGAGGTGACTTGGAATGCCATGACGACCTCATCAGAGACGTTTGTTGAAGGGCATAGTCCTCTGAAATTCTTGAACAAAGATGAGAACATTATGCGTACATGCCGACTTCCTTTGTCCACTAACGTCGTACTACTTCCTCAAAATGTTGTGACGACATCGTTGAATGAATGTCCCATGCACGTGGGAGTTGCATGTGATGAGTTCACGAGATTATACATCGTGGAACAGAATCCGTTGGTATCTTGGAATTTCACCCGTTTCATACTGTGGTTTGGTGCTAAAACTAATCGCTATCCGTGCTTTCGAAGGAAGAGCTCATTTTGACATGCGTGGTCGCTGACAATGTGGCCACGTAGGCGTCGGTGTCCCTGACGGGACGTCTCGTGTCAACGTCACACGAGGTCACTTTGAATGCCATGACGACATCATCAGAGGCTGTCATCGAACGGCATAGTCCTGTGATGTTCCTGAACAAGGTTTTGAACGTTATGCGTACATGCCGACTTCGTTCCTTCACTAATGTCATGCTACGTCCTCGAAACGTTCTGCCGACGTCATCGAATGAATCTCATGCACGTGGTAGTAGCATGTGATGAGTTCAGGAGATTAGTAGTCCCTCATGTGGAACAGAGTCCGGTGGTATTACGACGTTAACACACAATCTCGGGATCGTCCACAGTTTTCGTCCTACAACCTCAGAGTGTTCTGATGACGTAGTGTAGAATTTTGCTATCGAGCATGGACGCGAGCGAGCGAACAAGCATGTGGCCGGGACTTGATCCCATGTACAGCTCGGCGGAGCAGAGAACGTCCCTGTTCCGAGCCCGCACCTCAACTTCGCATCGCGGCCGTCGTCCGGTAACCTCCTATGTCGAGGTTATGCAGCGAAAAAAACATGCGGCAGGCGCTTTGGAACCCACCAAACCAGCCCTGTTGGTTCGGATGAAAGGGGGTAAACGCAATGCGGTCCACGCTATATATAGCAATGACGCAACAGGTTACGAAAGCGGGAATTTCGGGTTCTTCGCGCAGACTGCAGGATAGCCTTGGACGACAACGAGAGGCACGTTCCAAGACTGCCACTTCGATTTTGCATTTGCGGGCTTCGTCTGACTATGATGAGGTGCATGACTCGCGACTATGTGCGACAGATGTGTCGAGGGGGGAATTCACCTGCCCATGATTCTCTCATTTCCACTCCTACGCAAGGCGTTGAACGCATTGCGGTGGCGTTATTTTTACCGCACTCCGCGTCCTGAATGTTGTCGATGTATGGTCCCGTTGACGTAGGGGGCCGTCGACGTAGGTGCCCTTTGACGTCTACACGAAGGCTCAGGTAACACCAAAATTCCCAGACTGCACACATCAAAGATCGTCGCAGTCCGCTGTTACATCTGTACGATGTAGTCATACGCGGTCTTGAACGCCGCTGAAGGCATTATTGGAAAGACGTTGTGGCACTTGACAGTATGAAGACGGCATCGGACATGAGGACTGTAGGCGTAGGATGTAGGACTCTACATGTAAAGACGATGTAGGGTACGTTTAGCTTCGGTTGTCTGTCCGCGAAACGGATCCACCGTTGCTACATCTGATCATGAATCATTTTCTAGTCAGACGTCCGGAAGAAATGTTAAGTCAACATTCGACGCTGTTAGCAGACAATCAAGTGCTTCACTCGTTTTTCCGTTAATGATTATGTGTGGAATGATGGTCGACATTCATATGTTGTGACAGCTTTCTCTTATGACGTTTTCCTAAGTTGACAATGGTGGAAGCAAACGGCAACCTAAATCAAACGATGACGGATGTTCGCTGTACTACTCTAACGTTGTAATGTGTATGCTGATCACAATTGGACATTGTAAGCCTATGACGACCCTGTCAAATGCGTGCCTACAAATGCATTTACGTTAAGTGCAAAAATCGTTATCGTGATCGTCGTTCAGCTGTATTACTTCCCGGTTTTCCTTGCAAACCTTTTATTATGTGAAGTCTCGCCTCATTCAATGTTTCTGTAAACTTAGGGACGTTCCCACGACGACATCGTTGTGCCGGAGTATGTGTTCCCACAAACTCATCGCCATGCACGACACCATTTTCCTTCGGCTCGAGGACCACGCTATTTTTGAGGACATCAGAGGTTGCCTCTGTCTTCGTCAATTGATGGAGAGAGTTTAACGTAGTTTGTGCACTGACAAGGTAGCAACATGTTTTTCAGGGGGCAGAGAGCCCCGACGTCCCCGTTTTAACATCTTTCGCCATGAGTTTGTGGTACACTTCGGGATATTCGCTTTAGCCGGAATCGGCACAATGACTCATCTTGCACAGCGGCCAAAGTAGGGGCAAAGATGAATGGATTTGTGTGAAATCGTTTTTTTTGCACCCCTCTTTTTCGCCAAAAGAGGGGTGCAATTTCCACTCTGTGACCGCGGAAGCCCATGACGTTTTAGTTTTTGCTCCTTTTCTGAGTTTGTAACTAGAGTCCAAACTCCACTGACCGTATCGGATGTAATTGATTGTGTTGTGGCTTGTCGCCGACTTGTCGATCCACTTGCGATTGCGATCTCGACGCCGAAAGAATACAGCTCACCTACAGTTCGCTCGCTGACCAGGATTTTGTTGTGTACTCGTCGGTTAGCGAGGTCCCCTACTACTTTACCGTCTCGTGTTTCACCTAGCTCTGCTTTGTGTTCGTCGTGAAACACGAGCAAGGAGAATAGTCGGGGACCTCACTACCGGACGGAAAGACAACCCCCTTGTTTGGCATGGAGCAAACTGTTAAGTTGCTTGCCACAGATTACGATCTGGATCACGATCTGGAAAACATTCTTGCATCCCACAGACTAGATACAGTAGTTGCAGTTTGGACACTAGCGTGAAAACTATAAATTGTTGAATTATACAAACGACGTAGTCCTCCTCCGTCGCCAGCAAAGTTTACGAAACATCTTGCAGTAAGCATATCGGAGGTTTTTGTCCATCATGACCACCAACAACCATGGTTGAGCAAACTTACGATATGAATCCAGGTGTCGATCCAAAGAACATAACAAGACAAACATCTTACAATGAATCATCTACTTCACAAAAAAGCCACAGTTTTGTAGGACCTCAAACCTCAAATCATGCCTGCTTCAACCGGTCTCACGGTCAATACTAGTTCTACTCGTCAACCGCTAGCCAGAAAAGGCCAACAGCTGTTGAACCGAGGGCAAGAGTCGGCACTTCTGAAAACGGATGCCGGCGTAGGACCGGTGATACCCACATTGTGGACAAAAACGAGTGTAAATTTTTGTCGTTTGCAAGATACTTACTGCCAGTTACGCACCAAACCATTAGCATACCCCTTGGTTGGCAATGACTATCGCCATAACAGGTCGGCTCACCTCAATTTTCAAGGCAACAAACTCGAAGAGGTCCTACAACGTCCAACATCCGTCTAAATGTATTAACCACTACAGGTCATATGAGGTATAGCCGGATGGCGTGGGTCCTGTGAACATTTTTACAGCGCCGAAACATGAGCACTGCCGGATTTCTTTTCAAACAAGTAGGATATGCGCTGCAAATGGTGCTGAAAGAAATAGTCATCAATCAACGATGGGGATTGAGATTTGACAAGACCTTCTCCAAAAAAATGACCAGACGTGAAAGAAGGTGCCTCAGGTCACACACAATTACCACCTATTTACCAGTAACGATTTCGTAGGACCCAGCACTACGCATTGCCGACGTTGTAGGAAATGTGTGAATTCTTATAGTCATTGGAGGAACTGGCCTTATCAGTGCATAACCAACGTTAAGCAGAGAGGACGCCGTTGGACCTGTGGAAAAATCTCTACACCCACTGCGACCACAAAGACGTGGGACTCTACCGTTTGTGTTGTAATGTAGGTGTTTCTTTTTCAAAACCACTAAAGAAGTATCAGTTCGCGATCAGCATTGAACTCAAACATTGGTGAAAGAAATTTCACATTATAGCAAATGCGCCAAGGTCCCACGACGTCTGACCCCGAAAGGTCATTGCAACGAACACACGTCCCACCTTGTGAAAAGGAAAGCATGACATGGTTTGCCACTGAAACCAATATCTCATCCACTACAAATGATGCTTAGAAAAGAAGTTATCGGTGAGCGATGGCAATGAAAACATTGGGAAGGTCATCATTCCAATTCCGTTGTAAAGAGTAAACAGTAGTGGTCCCTCACAAGCATCCCCTAGTTACTGAAGGATGACTTCGTAGGACTCAGCAATCATGGCCGCTGTCGTACGACACGTTTTTGTCTAGTCTTGTGACGTACGCGCATGGTCGCAATCGGAAATTGCCAATTATGTTCAACTGCCTAGGACCTGCACGACGCTTTGCCAACGTTGTAGGACCTAGGCAAACTTTAGAGGTCCAATTAATCAAGTCGCGAGTCAGTACGTTTTCCATCTTGCAGCGTTATGTACAGACAACGCTGTAGGGCCTCTGGGCTATACCCTGCTATTCCTACGTCCTCCACAACAAAGTTGGACTCTTTCGTCTGCATATCATACTTTTGTTCAACTCTCCAAACCTGGCAACAACTTTCAGTTCGCGATCAGTATTGCCATCATACATCAATCGAAGCAATTTCACATTTTTAGCATCAGCGTCCAGGTGCAACAATGTCTGACCCTCGGAAAAATTCCGTAACAATGACTAGTCCATTGAGGTTATTGTCGGACGGAGAAAACCCTGTGTCAGCCGGATGCATTTCAAACAAACAAGATATCATAGCCCCAAGGCCCTATGTCGACCAAGTCGCATCAGGACATCCGCCCAACATCGGGAAGGTTTTGCAACGTCACAGGACATGGAGACATCGTGAGACCTTTGTGGACGTAGTAGGACCTGTATCTATGTTGTAGGTCCTATACCGTGAACGCTCTGTCATAGTGACATGTGGTCATCGCACAAGGTTTGTAAGTATGGTCGGACAGCAGAAGACCTATTCTGCCTGATTGCATGTTGAACGGAATGAGAAACACGTTAACTATCGAGCAAGCCACTTTGGCTACTTTTTGGTACCCTATATCCAGCATTCTGCCACTTTGCGAGAATAAAAATCACACAAGTCCACACTGTGCCCTCAGCTGCTGAAAGTGATGTGCTGCCAATGGCTAGGTCAGAAAATCTAACAGCATCATGCTTGACGGGCAGAACTTGATATGCACCACCTCCTTTGCGACAAGCTCCTGGACGAAGTGGTAGCGCAGGTTGATGAGCTTGGTGAAGGCATGGAGCTCTGCATTCTTTGTGAGTGCGATGCCACTCATGTTGTCACAGTGCATCGTTGTTGCAGTTTTCCTCTGCTCTTCAAGACTTGCTAGCAGCTCATGCAACCACACTGCTTCCTTTGCTGCTTTGCTTAAAGAAATGTACTCTGCCTTGGTGGAGGAGAGAGCAGCACACTCTTGCTTCTTACTCCTCCAGCTGATTGCAGCTCCTCCAAGTAAAAACACAAAACCACTTGTCGATCTCCTTGTGTCCAAATCTCTGTCCCAATCTGCATCGCTGTAGCCAATGAGGATGGGGCTGTTGTTGCCGTTGAAGGCAAGGCTAAGGCTGCTGCTGCTGTCGAGATAGCGCAACATGCGCTTGACTGCCTCCCAATGTGGCATACCCGGGTTGGCATAGAACTTTCTCACTGCTCCCACTGCTTGGCTGATGTGGAGGCGATTGCCAAGAGCTGCATACATGAGGCTCCTGACTGTTTCTTGGTATGGTACCGCCTCCATGCGGCTGCTATGATGCTTGCCATGAGCAGCCTGCGTGATGCTCAGCTTTGCTCCTGTTTCCAGTGGTGCGGCCACCTTCCATGCACCTCCCATGTTGAAGCGCTTGACAATGTCACTCACGTAAGTGCTGTGCGACAGCTCCAAGGTCTGATGCTACTGATCACGCTTCACCTGGAGACCCAGGTAATAGTTGAGCTCTCCCATGTCCTTCATGTTGAACCTGGCTGCAAGGGACTGCTTAGAATTTTTGAGGAGAGGCTTTGAGTCAAAGGAAATAAGAAAGTCATAGAAAAGGAGCAGGATGATGACCTGGCTTCCATCTTGTGTGCGCCCATAGACTACATGATCTGCCTCACTGTGCACAAAACTAAGGCTAGCCAGCTGCTCATCAATTCTATGGTACCATGCACGCGGCGCTTGCTTCAGGCTGTAGAGTGCCTTCATAATCTTGCACACCTGATCTTCCTGCGCTTCCACCACATACCCCTCTGGCTGCTCAATGTACACATCCTACTCAAGGTCACCATTTAGAAATGCACACGTCACATTCATCTGGTGCACCTCCCAGTCCATGGAACTGGCAAGAGCAAGGATTGCACGTATGGAGGGAAACTTTGCTATGGGTGCGAACGTCTCATTGTAATGTACACCCTCGGTCTGCGCATACCCCTTCGCAACCAGCTGATTTTCACCTGAGCACCTTACCATCAACACCGCGCTTGCATCGGAAGATCCACCTGCAGCCAATCACCCAGCTGCCAAGTGGAGCTTCCGTGAGAGTCCAGGTCTCATTTTTGACGAGTGCCTTGTACTCCTCGTCTGCTGCGGCACGCCAATCTGCTGCATCGTCACTGCGCATGGCTAAGCTGAATGTCGTTGGGTCGTCAGAGATGGTGAGGAAGAGGAGCTTCAGATCAGAAGACTCCTGTGAAGATGATAAAGTGCACAGGTTCAGCAGCTCCTCCAACGGCCTCTGATTTCTTGCGAGGCGCTCGGATTGCCATTGTGGCTCCTCAAGACCATCAGCACTATGGTTGAGGTGTGCTGACCTCCATGGCAGTTGTTGCTGCTTGCTTGGCTGCTCCTCCTTGTCTGCTTTGGTTGCCGGCTGCTCCACTTCCTCAGCTCCCTCTGCTGCCCTGTCACAACTTCCGTCCGCTTGCTCCTCTTCAGCTGCAGGCTCTTTGGCTCCAACTGACTCAAGTGCCGGTGCAATGGTGACTGCTTCCATAGGCCTCCATGTCTAGCCCTTCACGTCCTCCTTGAATACCACGTCACGGCTGCAAAAAATCTTGCGCGTGGCAAGGTTATACAGTCGGTATCCCATGGTGTCATAATGGATGAAGGCAGCCTTCACACCCTTGGCATCCAGCTTGTTGCGTTAGCAGCAGGCATAGGATGAATGCACCACACCCGAACACCTTTAGGTGCGTGACGGTCAGCTTGTATCTCGTCCACGCCTCCTCCGGCGTCATCAGCCGCACGGCACGTGTGAGGCTCCAGTTTTTCAGGTACACGGCGGTGTTGACTCCCTCCGCCCAGAATGTTGGCGGGAGCTCAGCGTCCTTGAGCATGCTGCGGACACGCTCTATGAGCGTGCGGTTGGCACGCTCAGCCACGCCATTCAGCTCATAGTTGTCCTCGGTGCTCGATGGAGGGCCCCTCCATCGACATCGGGAAATCGATCCGCATCGATGTCACATCGATGCCGATGGGAACCCAGCACGCACTCTAGTCTGACCCAGCGGGCCCTCAGACACTAGTGGACCCCTGAATTACCGGAAAATCCCAAGGAGGACGAGTTCGACTCTTGGCCATTTTTTTGTATTTCTTTTTTCATATCTTCATACAACTGTATGGCTCTCAACATGTGTACTTGCCATGTGGCATAGTAGGCCTGAATCAGCCTACTGGGCATGCCATGTGGCATCTCCACATGGAAAAGCACATCAACATCCATGTTGTCCAGAGGCTAGGAGATATGCTACGTCCCAATCACCACCATGCATTTTTCCAACCTGGCAACACATCAACATATACTCTGCTTTCATGGCTACATGCATTACCTCATGACAGTTAAACATCCTCCTCCAATGATGTCGTAGCCGTGGGATGCACTGCAGGATCGACGGTTTTGATCCATTTGATTGAAACCGTCGATCTAAGTGTCATGTCAAACCGTCCCCCTTCTCAATTCGACCTGACCCCGGTCCCCGTCGCGACGACGGTTGGTTGGACTGAAGAGCGCAACAGAGAGGAGGCAGTTACACGCCTTCTCTCTCTTCAATGTTGGCCTCAACAGTCAGCTATCGCCGGCCAACTGTTGAGGCCGTCCAGCATGGCCTCTCAGGTAGGGAGCTCCGCCAATGTCTCTGCAGCATCAAGCCAGATTGATGCGGCTAGGTGGAGCCCACCAAAGAAGAAACCACTCAGTGGTGATTTCCTCACCAAAGATCTCAGCAAGCACACTGAGTCATGTCCCACAAAAGCAAAGAATCCAGGCTGGAGTTGCAGCTCATGTGGGAAGAAAGGCAGTGGGACATGTGACCGTATCCACGGTCACTATGCAGGCAACAACCCCAACGTCGGCAAGTGCCCGGATCCCCCGCCCCTGTGCCGAGATGTCCTCGGTTTGGAGCACTGCCCGCCCCCTGCTGGCTGGCAGCCGGTCAACGTCAGTTTGTACAAGGGAGAGGGGAAGGAGTGGGGCACAAAGGACAAGGCGGTGCAGTGGATCAAACTCTGGGAGAAGCAACAGCAGGCGGAGCAGGCAGCGGTGGGTGGCTTGACTCTGGAGCCAGACAGTGACAAAGAAGCAGCAAATGGGGAGCAGCAGCAGAGGCAGCTGGCAACAACAACGCTAGAGGGTGAGGTTCTCTTGTTTGAAATCAACAAAGCGGCCTCCTTCCAGCAGACAACCATGGTACAACACTCCGACTGGTCAAACAATGAACACTGTCAGCTTAGCATTGTCAAGCTGATGGCCATTGCTGCCCAGCCCATCTCTGTTTGTCATGAGGCCGTGCTCATGGAGGTTTTGAAAATTGCAAAGAAGACCACCGCTGCTTTTTGGCTTCTTGCTAGGTCCACCGTAGTGGATGTCTTGCCTCCAAAACTCGACAAGAAACTGGAGGAGCTGGATGCTCCTCTGAAGCAGGGTTGGAGCACATACGGCTGCAGTCTCGCTGTGGATGAGTGGTCTGACCGTCGGGTCAGACTAATCTATAATGCCATGGCTGTCAATGCCATGGGTTCTGTCCACCTCTTTTCCCGCGATGCAGGTGGACTGACCAGAGACGCAGACCATGTTGCAAGCATGATTGAGGCTGCAACGGACATTGTTGGGGAGGACAAGGTAGTTTTTGTCATCTGCGACAATGCTTCTGTGAACAAGAAAACTTTTACTGATCTGAGGGTGAAGTTTCCTTGACTGTTTTTCCAGGGATGCTACGCTCACAACATCAACCTAATCATGAAGGATGTGGGCAAGTCTGCTTGGGGGTCAAGTGTGATTGGGCGGTGTGAGAAGATTGTGGCCTTTTTCAGGAACAATGCTATGCCTTGGACATGGCTGAAGGAGAGGTTGGGAGGAAAGGTGTTGAAAGTGCGCTCTGACACCCGCTTTGCCTCAGTCTTCTCCATGGTGGAGAGAATGCTGGAGCTGCGGGATGAGCTTGAGACATTCGTGGGCTTGGATTTTTGGAAGAAGATTGGTTCTCACAGGGATGCTTCATTTCAGTCAAGGAAGCGAGAGGTGAGACGTTTCATTGGGAGAAGGGTCTTCTAGCTGCAGGTGCATCAACTGAAGGAGCTACTGCAGCCACTGACTGTTGTACTCAGGGTTGCTGACAAGCCTGGTGGGGGTGCTGGTGAGATCTATGAGGGGTTGTTGGATTGTGCTGAGCAGCTGAAGTCACTGTCTGTGAAAAAGGACAGGAAGCCAAGAAGGGTGGCGGAGGGTCATGTGAACTTTGTGCTGGGCGGGGTGGAGACCCGTTGGTCTAGGGACATGTCCTGTCCCTTGTATGCTGCAGCTTGCCGGCTCCACCCGAAGCATTTCGGCAATGACCTCTCTAAGGATAGCAACACTTTAGCGGATTGGCAAGCAGTGGTTGAGGCCTTGGTTCCGGATGACAAGCAGGACCAGGTGATGAAGGAAATAGGGGCTTTCCCGAAGGCGCAGACAATGGTGGTGAGTGACCCTATGGTCAATCCTCGGAGGAATGCAAAGGCGATCGCTGCAGTTGCCAAGGTGCAGTGTGGTACAATGTCTGCGGTGGAGTGGCATGTCAATTACACGTGCCACCTACCTGTGCTGAGGGATCTTGCACTGAAGGTGTTCTCACAGCCATGCTCATCATCTGAATGCGAACGTGTCTTTTCCACGCACGAGCTCATCCACACCGCCAGGCGCAACAGGCTGAAAGTGGAGACACTGGAGCTACTGGTATGGTGCAACGTGCGACTATAGAAGCAGTTTGGGCACATTGGGAGAAAGGCAGTAGGGGGGCTTGCGGCAGCAGCAGTAGCAAAAGCAGAAGCAGCAGCAGAGGCAAAGGAAGGAGAAGCAGATAGAAGTGAGGATGATGGTGACATCGCGGAAGAAGAGGGGGTTCTCAGTGAGTTGGAGGAAGACATGGAGAGTGATGAAGGGGAGGGCGAAGATGAGGAGGAAGAGGCAGCAGAGGTAGAAGATGATGCTGTGGAAGTGATGGCATCGTTTTGTATCATGACTAACATGCCAGGACTTCCAAATGCACGTCCTTTCCGTGTCCGTGAACAAGAGAAGCCAGCAGCTAAGAATGCTCCTGGGGAACAAGGGACGGGCAATGAGGAGGACCAGGGTGAGGGAGAGGAGAACCTGGATGAGGGTGCTAAAAGTGAGCAAGGTGAGGGAGGAGAGAAGGAGGCTAATGTAGCAGACAAGGGAGATGAGAGAGCAGGAGAAAGGGGTGAAGATGGACAGGAAGGAGAGGAGGGTCAGGAGGGTGATGCAGCTCCTAGTGTAGCTGGTGAAACACCAGGATCAGGTGCAGATGTGATGGATGTTGCAGCATGACCAACACGTAGAAGGGCATCCACTGGAGCATCCAGGGATGGCCCTGCCAGTATTACTACAAGAAGAGGAAAAGCACCAACTGCAGCAGCTAAAGCAGTACCAGTCAAACGCTCCACAGCAGCAGTAATTGCTGTAGCAAGCAAGGCTGCAAAGCGCAAGCAGGCTACAAAGAAGTAGACGTTGTAGCAGAAACTGCAAAATGACCATGATGTTTTCAAATTCCAAGAAACATATTGCCCTCATTTTCCCTCCCCACTCCCTTCCACTATGCTGATGGAATGTTTGGCCCTCTCTGCTGTGTCTAATGTAGTACAAGCTAAGTAGAAAATGTTGGTTATTCATGGTTATTGATGATGGTGGCCATGTAATGCAATGCAAGAAATAACAGTTCATTGATAATGGTGCAAAAACAACTCTGTGCAATACTATGCAAGCTGTCTTAAGGTATGTTCTGTGCAAAGGCAGGCAGCATTGCAAATTATGACTAAGGGAGGACAGAATTGGCATGCTTAAAGTGACAGAAAATAAAATAATAGCGCAGTAAAAAAGGTGGAACACATTGTTTTCTGTGAAAGCGTGCCTTTCTATATATTTTTTCGTGTTCTTGACCACTGCTTTCTAGGCTCTGGTGGCCACTTTAGGCTCTTATATGTGCACTCACATTGATGTCCCTGAGACAGGTCCATTGATGTATTGATAGGCATGGATGGGCGTCGATGTCCAATGGCCCAAGGTCAACACTCATTCAGCTGCGGTGTTGCAAGTGGTGTCATCTCGTGTTGGATCCCGTAGTTCTTGAGGAATTCGTGGAAGTCATTGGAGAGGTACTCGCCATCGGTGCAAAGCACCTTCAAACGTCTGCCACTCACATTCTGTGCAACAGCCAACCATGCCTTGAATGCGTCAAAACATTCATACTTTCAAGATCGAAAGAAAACCCACATCTTTCGTGACTTGTTATCAATAAACATGAGAAAGTAAAGCTTGCCAGAGAAGGACTATGATGGCATGGGACCACAGATGTCAGAGTGCATGAGAGACAGAAGCTCAGCTGCCGCCTTCCTCTCCCTTATGAATGGACTGTGGGCTTGCTGTTGGATATGGGGTGCCAAAAGAAGTGACCAAAGTGGGTTGCTCGATAAAAATCATCAGGTCACAAAAGTGAATAGAGGATGTTTTTGTGGTTCTGTAGAACTTTAGGGTACTTGAGTTGGAGTCCGTTTGAGGGAGATATGGATTTTCAAGGTTTGGTGGCAATGGGTCCGGTTCAAGTGACGGCTCCTACACTACTAGCACCAATGACGGCCACAATTATTGGCCAGGGAGGTTTGGAGCGGCTTTCAGGGTAGAAAGGCTGTAGGAGAACCATCAGAGAGCTTCAAGGAAAGTCCCCACCAAGATTATTGGTTGTGCACATGGCAGTGGTGGTAATTCTCTTGTGTGAGAGTGTGACTGCCACTCATTCCGCTAGGCTAGGACTGTGCTAGGAGGTGAACTTTGACATAGTGGTTCTTCCAGCACCATGTGCCAAATGAGGCATGCTTAGGCTAGTTAGAATGATGTGCTTATTTATTTTCTCAATCAAGAGTGGATTCATACATTCCCATCCTTTACAAACCTACATTTGCTTCCGTAATTTCTGTCTGTGCAACCTGCAACTCCCTCTCACAAACAGTTGGTCCTGCCTAGGCGGCTCTTGGTGAGCCTAATCACCTCCCCCAGAGCTTCCCCAGTTTTCATCAGTGGTATCAAAGCTAGAACAAGGCTTTGTTTCATCCTTGAGGCATTCCTTGCACCTTGTTGTGTGAGAGAGATGTTTGTGGGCTGAATGTTGTGCTACCATGGCGACATGCGCTTCTGTGGTGGCCGGCGTCAACATCGCCAAGTTCGAAGGCAATAATTTCTTCAACTGGAGCAACAACATGAAGATGGTGCTGATGGAGAAGGGTCTCTGGAGCTAGGTGGATGAGAAGGAGAAGGAACCAGGAGAAATCTCCCTCTCCCCTGTCGAGGCCTGTACCTAATGTGAGAAGCATGACCGTGCCCTCCGCACCATCTACCTCCACCTCGCCAAACGACAACTCCTCGTCCGTGGCATCCTCACGCCAAAGGAGGTTTTGAAAAATCTTGAGTCTACTTATGCTTCCAAGTTAATCCTTATGAAAATGCAGCTGCGTCGTCGCTTTCACACTGTGAAGATGGATAAGTTTGGATCTATGATTGACTACATCAACATGGTGAAGTCTCTCTCTGACCAGCTTGCTCCGACTGAAGACCCTTTCAAGGAGCGTGTGCTCATGCTAACCATCCTTTCTTGTCTTCCTAGCAGCTACACTCCTCTCATTGTTGCCCTGGACCAGTGTGGTGACAAGCTCTCCCTAAATGCGGAGGAGAGCTTGCTGTTTGAGGAGGAGCGGTGCAAAGGAGAAGAGGGCGGATGCGAACTGGATTTCACCCTCATCACCAACTCTGGTCGTGGGGGTGGTGCTACACCAACCACGGGCAATGGCGGAGGAGGGAAGATTAAGGGGAACTGCCAATACTGCAAGAAGCCGGGCCATTGGGCGTGCAAATGCCAGAAGAAGAATGCGGAACTTGCGTCTCTGGATCATCGACTTAGGAGCCACGCGAAACATGATGTGGTGCTGGGAGTGCTTCATTGTCTACACCATCATTGAAACTAGTCGGGTGTACATGGGGGACAACCATGTACAAATGGCGGTTGGGGAGGGTGAGATTGTGTTTTGTGCTTCCGTTGAGGGCAAGCACGTGGAACGTAATGTGAAGGGGGTGCTCCATGTTCCGAAGCTGGCAGCTAATCTCCTCTCTCTCTCTCTCTCATCTTTGAAGGCATGCAGGTTTGTTTAAAGAATGGTTGCTGTATCATCTCTGTAAGTGCGAGGCCTGCGCTTGCAAAAGCGGGCAAGGGCGACGGTCTTTATTGCCTCTCCGTGGCTTTGGAGAAGGAAGTTGACTCAGCTTTGGTGGCAAGAGAGGCAAAGCATGACATCGGTCTGTGGCTCTGCAGGCTCAGTCACCTCCGTTTTCGCGCCATCATCTCCATGCAGCAGATGGTCCGTGTGTTACCCCATTTTTTGCCACGCTCGTCATTGTTCCGTAATGTCACTTCACTTCCGTGCCTTCCATGTTGTCCTTCGCACATCTCCTCCTTCCGCACACCATAAGACTTCATCCCACATTCATCATGACACAATGTCATAATTGATCACTCACCAGAGGTCTTTCCTCCCTTCACATAACCCCCCTAACATGGCAATTCCGCGGAACTCCATCACCCCCTCCCCAAACACCCGTATTCCGCGGATTTGGCTTCCCCCTAGTGTCCTTGACATGGCAATTCCGTAGGTACACACATGGCCCACTCTTGCAACCCCTCTTCCGAGGATTTAGCTTCCCCCTAGTGTCCCTGACATAGGAATTCTGCGGGTACACACATGGCCCACTTCTGCAGCCCCTCTTCCGTGGATTTGGCTTCCCCCTACTGTCTCTAACATGGCAATTCCGCCGGTACACACATGGCCCACCTATGCAGCCCCTCTTCCGAGGAATTGGCACCCTCTACACCACTAAAACAGACCCATTCCGCAGTCCCACCCCTTGGTCACTTTGGCAACACCCTTATTGCGGATTCCATCATTCCGCTAAAGCATAGAACATGGCAAATCCGCGGAACCAAGACAGAGACATAGAAATCACGCGACGGAAGCCCAATACCCTTCCTTCCGCTCTTTCTCGAGTTGTCCAAGGGCCACCCATCCACTTCCGCAGCCACTTGGGCACTCTTCCCCGCTCTTCACTTGCGTCATGCCAGTCTTGTGAGTGATTCCGCGGAATATCTTTTGTTGTCTTTGGAGTCCTCAGATTCACTTGCGGATCCCATTATGACAAAGTGCTGAGATGAGAGAGAGAGAGAGAGAGAGAGAGAGAGAGAGAGAGAGAGAGAGAGAGAGAGAGAGAGAGAGAGAGAGAGAGAGAGAGAGAGAGAGAGAGAGAGAGAGAGAGAGAGA